>JAHHFK020002679.1:0-39355 GCA_024533555.2 Aedes koreicus | reverse complement strand
CTTTTCCGCAACCCAATTGAGAGTGGTTTTGGCATAGTGAGCCGACGCTAAATCCGGCCAAAACAGTGGAGGTGTACTATGCTTCTTATATAAAGGCAACAATCTCTTCTGGAGACACTCAGATCGATAGATTTCCGCATTTATAGTTCCGGTAGTGTAAAAAATGGTTGACTTCAAACCACAGGAACATATTGCTTGCCATACCAGTACCTTTCGACCGAATTTCTCCACTTGAATCGACCTGTCCGCATCGCTCACATCATCCCCAACGACGGCAGTAAAGTATTGTGGACCTGGAAGGGTTTTTGAGTCCTCCTTTACATAGGTCTCATCGTCCATCAAAACGCATGCATCCGGACGCTGCAAAAGACGCGAATACAATTTCCGGGCCCTTGTTGCTGCTCGCTTCTTCTGTTCTGCACTTTGTTTCGAGATTTTCTGCTTCTTGTAGGTCTTCAGGTGGTTTCGCCTCTTGATACGCTGGATCATTCCGACACTCGTTCCTGCTTTTTCGGCCAAATCACGTATTGACATTGATTTGTTCTTCATGATTAGAGATACCACTTTCTGCTCCAGTTTCGGGTTGGAAGAACCGGGTTTTCTGCCTCTTCCTGGTAGCTCATCCAAAGAATAGTGTTCCCCAAACTTATTAATGATGGTTTTAACACTCGCATGATGAATTCCAAACCGCTTCGCCAATTTTCGCATAGTAATACCCTTCTCACTTAGCCATGTGTCCAGAACCTTAATTTTCACTTCCTTTTCAATACGCGACATTTTGAAAACGCAGAATTTGAACCGCACAAACAAGTAAACAAAAGAAAGCTGACAGTCAAACGCACAGCATGCAGTGTTCAGAGCATAAAAAACCATCACAAATACATGCGTACAACGCAAATGTATGTGGATAGCTTATATTCGATACACCCTTTAAATGAATTGAAGAATTGTCCTATTGTATTGTCGCTCTATTTTTCGCCATCAAAGATACTTGAAGGGCAATTTTTTACTAAAAAGCACACTTTTTAGTAAGAGTTTTCATGCAGCTCGGTGAAACTGCTCCTCAACAGACTGAACTAACAAAACATGTGACGGCATAGTCTGCTGGTACCAAATCCAGTGAGTGCGAAACGTCTCTGATCTCATTTACCTTCTGAAGAGAAGTGAAACCGTTGATTCTGACACATGTATTGATGGGTCCAACTCTTTATCTTGACAAACTACTCTAATCTCTGAAAGTCAAGTTGGTACAGAAAAATAAAAAAGTAGAAAAAACCAAAAAATGCCATTAGTCGAGTATTAGTACATGAAACTGAAGAAGTCTGGACATTGTACATGAAATACGCGTATCTGTCAAGATAAGCAATAAAGGTAGTTGGAATTAAATGGAATTATTAAGTTTTCTTCTAATTCTCTAGTTGCAATTTTCCGTTCATTTCCCTCAATGTTTATTAACAAAAATTACACCACACCGCCATGTCACTCGCCGCCTGCAAGGATTATTAAATTCCGCTTTGTTTGTCTTGTCGGTCCAAATTAAACCTCCGAAGGCAATAACTCTTCCTTTTATTCAGCCCAATCATTTAGCGCACCATTAATTTCATGCTTACAGATATGCCGATACAGAAAACAATTTTAAACCAGATTATCATCCATTCAACATAGTGCTCTTTGATCCACTGGCAGCGCCCATCTATGGCTATCGCAACGCCGGCCGTTGGGTGAATGATATTCGCTAAATAGCCCCCAAGACCATTTAAGTTGCCCATAATCGTCCGAGAGCAGGATTGGAATTCATCGAAGAATGTAATTGGATTTTTCCTATTCAATCATTCTGAATGGGGAAACCACCTACAAATATGGGACCAGACATGCGTAGGTCCGTGCGTGCCTAAATATGACAACCGATTGCAATTCGTTGGACGTGACCGCGTTCGGTTTCACCAGTCAATTTCAATTATCAATATCCACTCAAATAATCTACGTTTCAATTACATAAGGTTGAATCCAAGGTGGAACTAGTGTCGATCTAGATGTTGAGTGATGTTAGTGAAATCAACTATTTTCAAGATTTGAAAAACGAACATTAAACTCCATTCAAGCTGAAACATCCCAAACATGTGCCAAACACTTGAGCAAGATTGACTTTCGAAACCTCTATATTAATAAAAATCATAAGTACTTCAAACGCCGGTACCTTTCAAAACGAGTTGATTTAGGAACCGCGTTAAATCAACAAAAGTGGGACGTTGCTTTCGCTAAAAAAAAAGAAAACTTTCCTGATGGATAACTCGTGAACGCGTCCAACGACGCGAAACGAGTTCAATAGTTCGCATCATATAAAGCATACTTCAAAGAAGGTATCAAATTACAAACACGGCCCGGTTGAAAAGCGATTGAGTTTTTTTTTATAATTGAATCATTGTCGGGAAGCAATAAGGCTCATTTGACTGTGTACCTCTCGCTGATTACTTTTAATTTCATTATTTTTATTCAATGTAATTTGGCTCGATTTTCTTGAGTATGCTATTTATCCGTTTGAAGATCAACGCGGAAAGCGCATGCTCATCAAGAGGAGAACTTATGAGCACGAGCCACGGCTCGGGGGCTGAACGTGGTGAGAGCCATATCGCCAATGAAGTGTACGTCTATATCTGCCCACACGAGCATCAATTAAGATAAAGAGGCACTTTGCGTCGATTTTGAGCCACGAATCCACGGAGGAGATTTGTTGCCCCATCTGCTCAAGTTGGAATCTGTTTAGCCCACAGCCGGCAACGATTGGCGGGAATGCTTACCAAGATTGGATTGATGAAATTTAGATGGGATTTTATGTGTGATGATTAAGTGTCCTTGGTTTTATGGTTTATCTTGAAGCGGCGCGATTGGTTATTATTGTTTTCGGGGGAGTTGAGATTGGGAGATTTCGAAAAAGTACTACCCACCCCCCCCCGCGGGGGGAGTCCTCCCGAGCTGATTTTCATTTTTGTGTCCCCTCCGCGGAGGAGCTCACACGGGCTGAAAAAAAAAAAAAAATAATATTTCGTTGGTTGGTTGTTCCCCCCCCCCGGCAGCACACAGAAGCACACACCTGTTTTTTTTTTTTTTCCAAACTTTTAAAAAATTTTTAAAACTCTACCAAAAAACAGAACCAACACACCGAAACCATTTAAAAAAATAAGGATTACTTGCTTTTAGCATAGGTACAGTAGCGCTCAAAAGTCATTTGACAAACAGTATTTACGTTATCATTATACTCAATTTAAACTTTTTCCGGAAAATCTCAAAGTAGTGCAAGTATAAATAAAAAACAAAGATGGTGGAGTGTATTTCAATAACATTCAATGTTTATTTGTTTTTGAAACAAAAAAAAACACATATTTCATCCAGTTCAAAAGTGATTTGACAAATGAGAAAAACAAAGAAAAGTCAACATATTGCACAAAATGAAATCATTTTCAGTAATCGCAGGATGGCTGACATCAGTACTTAGTAGCAAAGCCTCGTGATTGCATTACAGCCCGACATCTGCGTGGCATCGATGCCACAAGATTAGTAATACGTGCGGTGGTATTTTATTCCATTCCTCCTGGAGGGCCTCGTAAAAAGTCGTCAAATTAGAGTAGTTTCGGGTTCGTACACGTCTTTCGAGCGGTTCCCACAAGTGTTCAATGGGATTCAGATCAGGACTTTGACTTGGCCACTCCATAACCTTGATTTTTGCTTTATTAAAATATTCTTTCAGCAGTTTCGAACGATGCTTCGGGTCGTTATCCTGTTGGAAAGTCCATTTCTTCGGCATTTTCTTTCGTGCAAATGGCAACATGTAATTTTTCAATATATCTCGATATACCAGTTGGTCCATGATGCCGTTGATACGTACCAATGGACCAACGCCTTTTTGGGAGAAACAACCCCATACCATCACATTATCGCCGCCATGCTTAACAGTCGGAACATGGTACCGAACATCGTTTCTGCGGTTGACAGGTCTGCGCACATCCTTAATCCCGTCGGAGGAAAACAAATTGAATTTGCTTTCGTCGCTCCAGAGTACTTTCGACCAATCTTCCTGAGTCCAATGTTGGTGAGCCAAACTGCTGCATTTTCTCAGAAATGAGTGGTTTCTTACTCGGCCGACGGCCATGCAATCCACCTACAGTCAATCGACGCTTAACGGTTGAATTGTGAATTTTTATATCGTGGTGTTCGGCCAAATCCTTGTTGATATCCGTAGCAGTTCTTCTGGGATCAGTTTTTGACATCATTGCTATCAAACGATCTTGCCTTTCAGTGGTAACTTTTGGTCGACCTGGCCTCGGGGAACTTCCGACGTAGCCTCTTTTCTTGTTTTTCTTGTTCCAGAAGCTCACTAATTGACGAGAAATGCAAAAATCCCGTGCAACTTGAGCTTGTGAGCGTCCTTCTTCCAAACATTTCAGCACGCCCTCCCTGAGCGCAAGCGGGTATTCAGATCGTTTGGTTTAATCCATTTTCGGTATTTGAACATTCATTTAGTGATATAATAGTGAAATATTATGTTAAACTTTAAACTTACCACGAATAAGCACTTTGTCAAATGACTTTTGTGCTGTGGAATTACACCAAAACAGGGTTAAACCCTCTGATCCAAACGGAAATGCGTAACCGATTATACCAAACGAATGGAGAACCATAACAAAACAAACAAACGTCAGATCTTGGTTGCGGTTGGCAGTGTTGCCGTTTTTATTTTTTTCCAAAAAAATATTGAATGTCAAATCACTTTTGAGCGCTACTGTACCTCTTTATTCCCCAACATTATTTCCCCCCCCCCAAAAACCAAAAAAAAAAAATTAAAAATTTTTTCTCTATAAAAACCCAATTAAACAAATTTTCTTTAACCCCCCCCCCCCCTTTTAAATATCTTCTCCCCCCCCTCCCCCCCCCCCCCCCCCCAACCCACCCCACACATACCACACCAACCCCACAACCCAAAACACAAAAAAAAATAACATAATATAACACGCTACGCGAAAACATATAATAAAGGAACAAACCAAACAAACACCCCCTCCCCCCCCCCCTCCTCCCTCCTCCACCCGGACGAAATTCTTCCCCCCCTGTTTTGCGCCTTCCTCCCTTCTCCCCCCCCCCCCCCCGGAACAAAAGACCACCCCTTCCCCCTTCACCAATCTAGCTACTTGATGAATTCTCCCTCTTCCTTCCCCCCCGACACTAGAATACCATAATTATTCCTCATTTTTTCTGTCGTCATTCCCGCAAAGAGTAATAAACACTATCTAGAGTGAACATAGCACATGATGGTCTCCGGATGCCCAAAAAAACCGAAAAGAGATATAAATTTCTAACGAGTACCTGGCTCACTGTCCTTTTTAGGATGATCATTTCAATTTTACATCTAAAAAGTGTGTTTGACTGGCAATATCATGACCAAACCATAACTACCACTGCATGTTCTCTAGAACAGCATATTTTGGACTCTTTGAAGCATTCAGTCAAGCGTGGTAAATTGTTTGTTTGATCGCAATTTGCTGAATTAGGCTCGCAGGGAAAAGTTTCATACATTTAGACCAATTGTAGCGGTCCGGTAGTAAATCCGTTTATGCAGCGCAACACCATTACCTCAAACAGCACCGGTTCTGCCAAAAGCGCTATCAAAATAGCAGCAAGGCCTTCTGGAAGCATAGTGGGTGTTTAAATTTAGCAGCGCGGGAAACGGTTGCTAATTGCGTGAAAAGAGTCAGTCAGTAGCTTGTTAGTGTTTGTTTTTATTTCAAAAAAAAATTTCCATTAAAATAAATTTATTGCAATCCATCTCTTCCTTTACATAAACTACACCTTGACATTTAATGTGATATATTATGAAGAATTTTTGAAAATTTATTTAAATTTTGAGTATATAACTAAAACAACTTTAATACTTAAATAGTTAATTGAAAAACTAGGAAAATTTACATGAACACTTCACTTGATCACTTTTTCTACAAAAAAATTTAAAAAAAAACTGAAACCCTTTTTTAATCTATCACTAGTAAACGCGAGCAAATTCCGTTAAATAGTTATTTGCATCCTAGTTCATTACAAAATGGTTAAAGCTTAAATTATATTTGCAATGAAAATTTCAATAAATTTAAAATTTTCATCTTCCAAATTGTTAATAATTTTACTAAATTTCAAATTTTATAAATTGCCGCTCTTGGACCGGTTTTCAGGTTTTTCAATCTGGCTCCTTGCCAGATGTGAAGCTATGAACCCACAGGAAATCGAATACTTTGAGAAGCTTCTTGAGTTGAATCCTCAAACTCGCTTCATGACTTTGTACCACTTGCACATAACACAGGATGTCAACTCTCGATGATTATGATGATTATATAATACTACCATCTATTGTAGCAAGGGCACTTTCCATAGCAGTGGAATAATCTGAAAAACGATTTGATCAGGATCCCATTGTTGTTTGTGATCATCAAGCTCCTGTATGAAAGGTCAAAAACGTTTGGGCGGGCTCCTCAAGTAGAGACACTTACGTGAAACCCGCAAATATAGGGAAGCGAATCTCCTTCCAAAAGCAATTTCACACTCATAGCCCTAGAATCGAGCCCTCGATTGACAGAATAAACCCCATAGATGGGGTCAAAGAGCCCGCTCTCGTTCCACGAAATGTTAACAATAGAGAGGAGCCAGTCCCATGATCCCTATCCAAATCGGTTCACTTGGGTGCCCTGATAGTCCCTCCCTTTCCCCGTTATATGTTATTTAATATTAAGTATAGTTTGTACACAAAAGATGAAGATATCATAAACACAAAAATGCTAAATTTCGAACTTGAATGATGTATGTAGTTGTGGTTGGAAATCCAAAAGTTCCGTCTCTATCGACAATATCAACAAGGATGTGTAGAATGTCTGCAAAAGTGATTGCTACCATTTATAAGAAACCAGGACTCTCCATTTCTGTTTTGGCCTGATTTGACCTCTTGTCACAGTTATGACCAGAATTAAGTCGTTTCAAGGTATTCGGATTAACTTTTAAATGAGGTAGTTGTTGGTAGATAGACAAAGTAGAACTGGATGCACACTGGAAGGCATATATTCAGGAAACCTATTTTATGAGATGAACTGCGATGAGACTTTTACGGTCTTTTTCTGAACTGTCATTCGACAGGATACATCAGTCACTAAGCAAAACCTGTCATGGAATGGTTTCAGGCGCAAGAGGTCAAATACGTGCCAAAAATAGCTGTCTAAAACATCGCCCGATGGAAAAATACTGGGCTCTGTATAAGCGGAAACTCTTTAAAAGAAGAAAGCAAATTGGATCGACAATTTCAAGAATAAATGGAGAACCTCCACCACTAGCGTATCTGAGGTTGCTGTACAGAATCTGATAGCGGGTGTAGCACAGAAAGTCCAAAATATTTAAAGAATGAAGGATTAACATCTCAATCAACTGCTTATACTGTATATATAAATCTATTATACTGAAATAAAAAATCAGTTTTGTTGAATTATGTCTAATTTTTTTATGACATTATTTTAGCTTCCGAAGTTTAATGTGGATAGAGCTAATGAAGATTTGTGTTGATTTAAAGCATATTCTGATGAAATTGATTTATTTCTTAGAAACTTTCAATGTGGATTGTGAATATCAGGTCAAATTCCTCTGATTAGACCATAATACCATTATTTTTATTGAATTTTGAGAACCTTACCAAAGTTTGTTTTCAATAATAGTATATCTAATCCTAGTTTATGACAAAAAATTGAAAGCTTCAATTCATTTTTAAATAATTACTTGAATAACGGTTTTATGCCCAAGCGCTCGACGGCGACCAACCTCACCGTATTTACATCGTTCGTCATCCGCGAAATGGAACGCGGTCATCAAGTAGACGCCATATACACAGATCTCTCTGCGGCCTTCGATAAAATGAACCATCAGATTGCAATTTCCAAATACGACAAAATGGGGGTTCACGATCAATTGTTGAACTGGCTCCGCTCATACCTGACTGGTAGAACTATGTCTGTGAAGATCTCAGATTATGCCTCGTCCAGCTTCGCAGTAACATCTGGCGTTCCGCAAGGCAGCCACCTTGGTCCATTTCTTTTCCTGTTATATATGAACGACGTGAACTTGGTCCTCAGATGCCTGAAATTATCCTACGCGGACGACCTAAAGCTGTACTACGTCATAAAATGTCCAGAAGACGCCGATTTTCTTCAACAGGAACTACAAGTGTTCGACGACTGGTGCCGGATCAACAGAATGTCCTTAAATGTATCCAAATGCTCGGCTATCTCCTTTGGCCGAAAACGTGCGATGTATCTCCACGAGTACATCCTTCGAGGAACACGCTTGAAACGCGAAACAACAGTCAAGGATCTGGGAGTAATGCTCGACTCCAAACTGTCATTCGAGAATCACATTGCCTATATTGTTTCTAAAGCCTCATCGCAGTTAGGATTCATCTTCCGCTTCGCAAAAAACTTCAAAGACGTTTATTGCCTGAAGGCACTATTTTGCTCTTTGGTTCGTCCTTTTTTGGAGTACTGTGCTGTCGTTTGGTCCCCTTTCTACCAAAATGCAGTCCAGAGGATCGAAGCCGTTCAGCGAAGGTTTATACGCTTTGCTTTGCGACATCTTCGTTGGCAAGACCCTCGCAGATTGCCAAGTTATGAAAGTCGGTGTAAGCTCATCAGCCTGGAATTGTTGGAAGGGAGGCGTATGGTGGCCAAAGCGTGTTTCGTTGGTGATCTCCTTCAGGGAAACATCGACTGTTCAACTTTACTTGGTCTCTTGAACATCAACACTCGACGACGAAACCTACGTTTACAATCTTTCTTTATAAACCGGCACTCAAGGACCAACTACGGCAAACACGAACCTGTGCTAAGCATGTGTCGCGTTTTCAACAGCTGTTATAACGTGTTTAATTTTAATGTATCCCGTGATGTTAATAAGCGTTGTTTCCGAAGATGTATGTGTTAGTTATTGTATGTAATTAAGTTTTATCTAGTTGTCATTGGGATAAACATTTTTATCTGTTGACGAATAAATAAATAAATAAATAAATAAATAAATTTAAAAAAAAAAAAAAAAAAAAAAAAAAAAAAAAAAAAAAAAAAAAAAAACAAAAAAAAAAAAAATAAAAAAAACCTTGCACACATTTTTCCCCCCCACAAAATTTTAAATTATACATATTTTTTTTTTTTATTAAATAATTCTTCTTCCCTTTTTTTTTTTTTTATATTTTTTATAATAATTTTTTTTTTTTTTTAAAAATTTACAATGAAATATAATAATTTATACAATTGCATACTTTAACATACACTGAAAGAATAATTATTGAATATTTTAATTCACTTCAATGGGAGATTGATTTGTCATGAATGCTAAGACAATCTCATCACGCTCTCCCTAAAACAAACACGGATTATTATGATAACTAATAAGCATACTATGAAAATGGGTTCTAGTGATTTTACGTCCACACTCTGTACAGTCTTATCCGGCTATCCCTCGTATTTTGTGTTCTTTTTTTAATTTTTTTTTTCAAAGGAATTTTGAGAAGTTTTTTTTTGGAATGCTTAGGAGAGATTTAAAGCTAGTCCAAGGTTAATTTTTGTGACAGAGAGATGTATTTGTTTATTGATTGGTTTTCATCAACTGTTATTTTCTCTTTTTTAATTGGTTCTTGGTCCTTGGTAGTAAAGATAAAGAGGGATGCTGTCTAGTATTTAACAATATAAATACGTGTGGAAAATAAACAAAATTTTATGAAATTTCCGCACGTTTTCCTATACTTATTTGGTTATTTTAACTACAATTAAAACTTCCCCTGCCCCTGCAGTAAAACAGCATTATGGGTAGCTGAATTAAATTTTTGTTTTCGGTTTTGGAATTTTCTGGTTGCTTCATCCCGAGACACAGGGCATGGAGTATAATATTTCGTCAATATTTTTTGACTTAGTTCCATCGCTAACTGAATCATGAAATGAAATCATAAAATGACACCTACAAGTCCTGACAGAGAGCTCCCGAGAACGGGATATCAACAGTTCTTATTTGCGCAACCACCTTCAATTACAGCAAGCCAACAACCAGCACTGCAAGCGTTGCCACTTTTAAGAATGAGCCACTAAGCCACTATGAGCTACTTGGCATCAGGTCTCAATCCATCCAACACATGGCAGCAAAGACCGCCAAGTCGTCCGATCAGTAAGGTCAATTTGAGGACATCCTATTTTGGACGGTAGTTACTCAATTAGTTCAACTGTTCATGCCACTTGCAAAATCAGCAATCGTTTCTTACTTTTGGATACAAAACACTCCAACTTCTATTGGATTTGGCACCCAGACGTCAATATTTTGACCACTCTGCCAGTCAGTCTTCCAGTTTTGAACAATCGTTCTGCTTCATTTCTCGCATTTTCCGTAACGTTTGTGCCCGTCCAATTCTCCATAATCGGCTATCGAGTGTGTGCGTTTAATTGATTAGTTGTTTCCTTTTGCGATCGATCCTAACTTGGGTGAGAACAAACCACGCAAAAATGGGGATCTCGAGTGCACTTTTTTTCTGCGCCTCTACCAATAAGCAGTTTACTGCTTCACCATTAAAATACCAGACACGGTTCTGGTTCACATTCCTCCACGCGTCGGTTTTAGGAGGAGGCACAGTTCACGTACACATAAAGTGCAAATCCAGAGAATTGTGCACGATGATTAATCAAAACGAAACGGCCGCGGACTGTGGGGCTGGTGCAATTTTCGAACGCCAATTTCCCGATCGTTCAACGCGTTTAAGACCGATCAGCTGGTGGTTGGGCGGTCGGTGGCTTAGGCGTTCCGAAAGCGTTAATTAAATTGGTTCCGGAGGAGGTTTTATCCTGTACCGGGTTTTTAAGAGCATAGGCCGAAAGCTGTGAGACCAAAGGTGGGAGTGTAGGGCGTGAAATACGAAACCGTCCGAAATTAATACAAAGAAAAACAGAACACACGTACTATTCTCTCATTAGTCACGTTGTTGGTCGCTGGCTGCGGACGTCAAAGGCGGTGGTGTCGGCGGCCCTAAACGAAAGAGAAAAATGAAATGAATGTGATTTGCATTCGTGAAGCCCTAGTTCCCATTGCAAGCAGAGTGCGGCGAATTTCGCTTCTGGGTTGGTTGGTAACTAGGATCGTTTGACTCTGGATGGGCGGCTCTGGTGAGCTTCAAAACGTGCTTTTCCCCCCTATGATCAAGTTCCAGGGTTGACGGGGTTATGTAAGTCGATGTGGCCGCTTTTGGCCAAGTTGCGGATGATGCGGTTGTGTGAGCTTATCGACTGGATTTGTGGGATGGGTTGGATACGGCATTGGGAAGTTGGACCTCTTGACCTAGTGTGTGGTGTGAAACTTGACTGATTTATGCTATAAGGTATGAAAGATTGAGGTCACGGATCTTGTTGGAATAGATGATTGAAAGATACGAGTTGGTGTTCGTGGGATCGGTACATAGATGTAACTTGCTTCAATGGAATCTATTCTGACGAAAGTGCATTATTCTACAATTGCAGGTTTACAGTGAGAGGCGGGAATTGAAACCGAAATCGAAGATGGCATCCTCCGAGGAAGAATTGATCCGTGGAGATGTGTCTCCTTATGCGATGAGCATTTTGTCTGGCCGACGCAGCAGCAGTAGATGTATGCTTTGTAGTTTGCAAATTTTTGTGATTGGTTTTATTTTGGGTACTAACCACATTTTATTTTTGTTGTTGTTTTGTTTGACTTTTGCTATTTTAACCATATTAGATTTGAAAAGAATTTGGATAAATTTGAAAAATAACTTAAAATTTAATATACTACTTAAATTAAATCGCTGGATGACAATCCAACCATGTATATCAATGGAATTTTTTCATAAGGGCGAATCTGACATTAAGTGACTCTCTTTGATTACTTTCTCTTTTATTCATATTTCAATCACCTATACGTTTTCTATTCTATTACTTGTAGAGTATGCTAGCCAGCACTTTTGTGTTTTTAACTGTACTAAAGAATCCCTCGAAAGTTTAATAATGGCGCTGTAATAAATAAAAGAGAGCGAGACAGGAGAGAATCTCTGATTGTTGATTCGCCCTTTAGAAAAAAGTTCCTAGATATCATTTTGATACGATTCAGTGCATGAAGAAGCTGAATTTTAACAGCGTTTGCCCCAACAGCCCCTCGTAACCGTTAACGCTAACGGTAACTCAAGCGCCACACGGCAATAAATGGTTGATCTGTGAACCTCAAACGAGATGATTCGGTGAATAGAAAGAGCGAGAGAAAGAGAGCGAGAGAGAGAGAGAGAGAGAGAGAGAGAGAGAGAAAAGAACAGTGATTCATAGAAAGGAACAGAGATAAGAACTTACAAGACTCACTTCACTTTTTTTTAAATACTTTTTGAAAAACACTTTTACGAGCGTATTAGTAGAATGATTAGTAGATCTCTATAGAAAAAACATTTTTTTTACCTTGTTAGGGAAGTTCTACCTCAACACTTCGTCATACATCGTATTTCATAACACCGGACCCACGATTGAACCGTGTGGAACTTCTGTGGTGACTTTAACACGTTCCAGACCCACCGCAGTGTTGTATACCAGTACCCGAATCTGGAAGTAGTTACCCAGAATCCTGTACAGGTACCCAGAAACCCGGAACTATTAGGTGACTACTGCACAGGAGTGAACTCCACACCTCCTACGTTGGGTTGTCAGAATATTAGACAGGCCGTCCGTACCCTCCATGTACTTCAACAACGTGTTTAACCTGTTTAAAGAGAACCATCGTATTAACCTCTCAAGCACCTTGCCCGTTTTATCCAACAAGCATATCGGACAGTATACCGATGGATCACCCGGTGGCTTCCCTGTCTTCGGCAGCAATACTAGCGTCTGGCATTTCTAGGAGTCCGGGAAGACGCGTTCGTCCAGACATCTTTGCATCACCATCCTGAACATTTCGAGAGCCAGCAGAATAGCCGTCTTGACGGCCAAGTTCGGTATGCCATCTGGCCCTGGCGCTTTGCTTACCTTTAGCGACTTTCCTATCACAATAAGTTCATCATTTGTAACCGTCGCCTCGTCCGTTACCTCCACGATGCCGCTGCCATCGCCCGTTGCCCTTGCTGATCGTTATGTTCTGAGATACTGAAACACTGGTCATGGTACACTCGGGTGGAGCTTCTGCACCTTTGGTTTTGGCCATTACCACCCCATGGGTTCGCATTGGCCCTCGAAAGCTCGTCTGCAGGCCTTTATCTCTCTCTTTAGTGTGGCCTTGGCAGTGACTAACGCCACTCACCGCTCCGTTCTTTCGGAATTGAACCGCGCTCACTGGATCCTCCTTCTAGCACGGAGGCAAATTCTACGGAGGCCGGCGATTGACTCTGTCTAGCAATAATCTGACGATCTCCCATCCCTAGGTTTGCTCTTCCTAGGCATGGTTGCATCGCACACGCGTGTTAGTATTGCTACGAATTAATGGTCGCACGGGTTCTGAGTTTCGCTCATGTTCTGTTCCCGCTCAAGCGCCTCTCTAAATATTTCTTTATCGAAGTATGATGTCCTCCATTTACAAGCGAATAGAGTGGGTGCTCTTCGTTCTGCCCGCTGCCTAGTATTGTGGACGATACTATAGCAAACCGCCATGTGGTCACTAAGGGTGTAGGCATCCTTAACCTTCCAGTTGTACACCATACAGTTGGCTGCAGAACGTCACGTCAATGATCGCCTCCACTCCGTTTTTATGGCAGGTGCTTTTGGCTGGCCAAGTCTACGTTTAGCATGGTCAGGGCTTCAAGCAGGACCTGGTCCCTTGGGTTGGTAAGGCAGCTGTTTCACTGCTGCGCCCAGGCGTTGAAGTCACCCGCTATTACCAACGGATTTCAGGAAGTTAGCTCTGTTGTCATCCGATCAACCATTTTGTGAAAACTGGTCGATCGACCATCTTGGCGGCGCATAACAGCTGCAGAAGAACACTCCGTTCACTTTTAAAACCGCGAGGCCCTCGTTTGAGGTAGACACAACCTCCTGAACTGGGAACTTGCCCGTCGTCCATAATGCCGCCATATTGGACCTATCTGCAACCCAGGTTCCGTTACCAGCCGGAATGCGGTATGGGTTGGATATTCTGGCGATATCCGTTGCCGATTCGTTAAGTGCCTGACATAGTAGTTACTGAGCTGCCTCACAATGGTTCAGGTTTAGTTGGGTTACCTGCACTGTGATCAACATCTTGGGTTACCTTCGAGGGTCGGGCACTTAGGGCCTCCCGTAACGTGCTTTTCACCTGGTTTCCCAGAGCACGTTACTCAAGTAACAATTTAAGTTTTATTCCACCCGTATAACATTTTCCCCGGCCTTATTGATTAAACTACATTCAAAACTGTTTTGTCTTCCAACACCTCCTCTATGCTTCTTTAAAACCAAAGTTTGTTCAAAGTGGCCCACTCTATAGACTGTTGTGAAAACAATTTAATACAACCTTTATAAGACCATATAGATTTTGAAAATTTTCTAGTGATAGATGCTATGCCCACTTGAGAACCTTCATAAAACCTATTGGCTGCCATGAAAACCAGCATATGGCCAAATGGCCACAGCTGTCAAACTTAACTGTTACATCGGGGTTGGTTTTTGTTGTTCTGCTTTATTCGATTCTCTGCTCTTCTGATTCATTTAGCAGTAAATAATATCTGTGAAAAAAAAAACTGGTGTTGCGGGAAATTTTGTTTGATAGTACCCAAAACCCAAAAAATACCCAAAACAAAATGAGTTTTTGGATGCGTATCATGCTCCAAATCATAAGTGCATTTAATTTTGTTGTGAACATTGGCACGATAAGAGCCGAAAAATAATGCGCCTCGGAAACTATGCGAGTTCACTACAACAAACTCAAAATTAAAACTAATATTTTCGATAAATTAATCATGAATTTCTTGAAAATTTTGGAATTTAATAAGGTTATCTAAAAGAATGCAGAAATGGGGCTCCAATAAACAGTTCATTTGCATTGCATTTAAAATTTGGTGCATTTATTTTTACACATTTCAGTTATTTCAAATATTTCAATTTGACGATTGGAAAAAAAAATCACAATTCTGCCATAAAGCCAAGTTATCTTCGTAATGACTACTTTAAAACTATTTGGTTATTTGTTGGCTTTTCTTTATGCTAATTTGCCATTTAATGCATTTACTGGAAGCAAAATGGTTTTAAAAAGCTTATTCAACTGACCATAATAAGATAATATGAATGAGTCCCAAAACGGCGTTTCAAAACAACATTTTATGAGTTCATAAAGTCGAAATAAAACCTTTGATAGGAGTAAAAGGAATTTGAGAAAACGAGATCTTAAGATCGTTTTAAACAAACTGTGCAGGTTCTCATAAACCTGACTAAAATGAGAAACCTATTTGCATCTCTTGGTGTCATAATAAAACCAAATTGATTTCTAGTGGCCTTGATAAAAGCTTAATATAACTTAATAAAGCAGGATGGTTTTGGCAATGTTACTAGAGTATGCATCTAGGGGCCTTTCCCACCGCACATTCGGCATAAGTCGCTTCTATTGCAGCCCCTACACTCACACAACGTATGCCCGCTCTCGGCACTTAGAGCATGCCTTTGGAGGCTGGTGCAAACTCATTGGGCAAACAGACCACCCCACCTTGAGTTTTGCCACTTTTAGAGCCAAGTCTGCGGCGGCTACTGCCACTTAGGTCCCAAGTGGACCCTTTTGCAGCCGTATTGTGACTAGCTAGACCCCACACTGGGCCTTGATGGCCGTGGACATGTCACTAGCCTCGGTGATCTCGTCCAGGATTTACCACTGGCGAGTCACTAACGTGGCTAGAGCACTCACCTCCACTCCCGCTCCCGAGGCTTGTTCAGCCAGCTTTTTATAGGCTGGGCCCTTCAGCTTCGTATCCTTCCTAAGCTCTAGGATCACACTTCGCACATTTTTGCCCAGATCCGCGAGCTGGGCGTCGCCGTGCATCGCTTTGAGGACCTCGGAGTACTTAGATTCTTCGGTCTTCCCGATGAGGGCCTCACCGCGATTATGTTTTCGTACCTGGCTTCAATTCACTGTTTCTTTTCTGCGTCTACCTCTCTTTTTCCGAACCTTGGTCCAGTGATTTTCCCTGCCTCTTAAGAGTCGTGTATGTCATCACAAGTGTGCATCTTACATAATCTTATTACCAGTACTGTAAACAGTCATTTTGACTTAGTTGTATTGTTTACCGATAACTTGTTTCAGAAGCTAAAATTCAGAATGTGGTGTATGATGAAATTGTAGCTTTTGTCCAGTTCTGCAACTTTATCTAACAGTGCATTGCTCTTACTGTAAGATCGAAACAGTCACTGTAATATTCAAACGATATTGAATGGTGAATATCATTTGAATCCGTCGATATTCCAATGTAACCTTCGATGTTTTTAGGTTAGAGCAATACACTGTGAGACAAATTTATGAAAATATTCAAACGCATCTATTCCATCATTCATGATATTTTGAAAATCTACTTCTGGAACAATTTATCGTCAAATGGAGGGCATTGAATCGAAACGACTATTTACAACTCTGTATAATACAAACATTATAGGTATAAACGTATTACTTGAAAATATTTTAAAGGGTGGAGCGGTTAAAAATTGTCCACACATGATTAAGTGCACACTGATTAGTTTATTATACAAATGATCAATCTCCATTTCTTTTTAAAGTTTTTCGGCTACAAAACACAGGAAAATTATTTCATTAGGCTTCCGATTTTTCAAATGCGAACTGTCAGGTTTTACGTTTCACACCATCCATCAAGTTTTAGACCGCTGTTATATCTGCCATATTTGATGCTGAATGCCAATTTGCCTTTAACTGTTTATCACTTCCAAGTGTTTTTGGAGTTCTCTTGAGGTTTTTCTTTACGATTGCCCAATATTTTTTAATTGAGTGCGGTTTGGAGGGTTTTCTCTTTTGGTACGATTTGCACACTATTGGCGGTATAACATTCCTGAGCCATTTTTCTATAGTGGCAAGAAACGAGGTCTGGCCAAAATAGCACGGAACAACTATGTTTCTTCAAGAAAGGAAATAAGCGTTTTTGTAAACATTCCTTTGCATAAAAATCTTGGTTGACAGTGCCAGTTGTCACGAAACTTTCGCTTGCTAACCCGCAGGTGCAAATCGCCTGCCAAACCAAGTAATTTTTCGGGAACTTAGATATTTTTTTCTGCTTAAACTTATCTTCAACCTTTCCTTTGTTCGGTAGTTGTATAAAACTCTTGACCTGAGAGCTGCTTGAAATCAGTCTTGACGTATGTTTCATCATCCATTACGACGAAATCAAACTTGGTCAACAAACTCGTGTACAACTTACGCGCCTCCCTTTGGCTGCTGTTTTTTCCTTATCATCTCGATTTGGTGTCACTGTAACCTTATATGTTGACAGTCCGGCTCGTTTGTTTGCTCTTTGCACTGTTATGTGTGGCTTTCCCAATTTGTTTCCGATATTTCTGATGAAAACGTTGGGTTTGCGTTTGAAAATGCTGGCCACTATTCTTCCGGTCGCTGCGGCTTTCTGATTCCGGTTTCCTCCTGATACAGGCTTCCTGGCAGTCGACAGACGTTCTTCGAACACTTTTATAGCATTAGTCAAGGTGATTTGGCAATATTAAGTGATTTTGCCAAGTTAGCGTGGGAATAATTTGGATTTTGCTTATGCGCGTGCAAAATTTTGATATGCTGCTCTTCTCGCCTCGACGCCATTTTGACAAAAGAATAGAAAATGCCAAAAACAAAATTAAGCCAACATTCCGTACGCAACCACCTACAAAATGAGGGGTGTTCAAGCTTTTAGAATGCATGATTAAAAAACTAGGTCATATTTGAGTCGACCAAGTTTTGACCGTTCCATCCTTTAGTTCGTCAGGAAACAAAAGAAATAAGAAGAAAATTCTTCTGCACTATAGGAAAGAAATGTCTTCTAAATTATCGTAGTGAATTTTTGGGGTATTTTAAATTCTGGACTTTGTAGGAGATTTGCAGTAACGCAATTGAGGCAACATACGAGTTGTTAATGACACAAACTGGAATAATACAAAGACACAATATGGCTAGGGAACACATTTGGTATTTGAACTGGAGAGGATGAGTGCAAACACGTAGAAGACAAAACATGGAGCTAGATGATTTCATGAATACTATTATTTAAACATTTGAGATTTGAGTTGTCTCTTTTCTTGAGAAAAGAATCGAAAAAGATGCACGCAGAAGTTCGAAACCTTGCATTGGTTTTCCTCCCTAAACATAAGTTTACCCACTTGAAAAAACAGAAATTGCACGTTTCTGTCCCACGCATGATACAAATTCAATAAATACAGCTTGCAAATAACCTTAGATACTCAGAATAATCCGATTGAAAAATTAAATAAGTCAAAAAAGGAGAAGACAGCTAAGAACTGTGTAAATCGCCAAATCATATGAATTCAATTTATTTCATGGAATAGAGTCAATCGTACAAATCCTCAAACATTATTCATATGCAACGTGATCAATTGAATGAGGAAGTCCACTTCAAAATATTATGAATTTAATTGAATCAATTCACAAGCGACGAACAAGAGCTCGTCTGGGTTGAAAACCCTATTAATAATAACCCACTACCGATCGACTCCTCAAAATACCAGGCCTGTCAAAGAGTTAATCAATCTCCATCAAACTGCACCAGATTGTTCGAGTACATTTTTTTTTGGTCTACTGCCTCGCCTCCATCTCCATCAACTAATCGCCATGATCCCCTCTCAACGTGCTCCCATGTGGGAAAATGTCAATTTTATAACCATGTGCTGGTATTCGAATCAGGTACAGGTTTGCCTCGGAGAGAAAGACAAAGCGCCGGTAATAAATATGAATGAATCATGATTCATTTTGGTCCGTCGCACCCTGGCAAAGCAAAAACCACAACTCGCTGTGGCGCTGCAGGGCGGTAAGGTCTCTGATGGAGTTCAAACCACCCTAGATCGTGAGTAATAAAATTGTATCAATTTCTTAAGTTCATTAGAAGGGGCGCGAGAACATGCCGCCTGGTAGAAAAAGTAGCAACGATTTGGATAATTCTGTCTGCTGGACTTCAGCGCCTTTCTTCGAAGTGCGGTAATGTTGCTCCTTTCTACTGGGGGAAAGGAATAATCAATGATTATGGTGGTGAAAAAGCAGCACAGAAGCTGAACAGTGATTGGCGGTGATTTATAATTCAATTTTAACATTATATTCAGAAGAGGTTTAATGATAGAGGCGCATCGCAAGAGACAAACTTCAACCTCATTCAAGCGTAGTTCGACGCGATTCCGACAAAACAGCTTCGATCCCGGAAACCTAAAATCAGTTCGCAACCACCAATTACCCACTGACATGTCGCGAATGCTGCTGCCCACCCACCACACGTGCACATAGGCAAACATGTGACTGGTAGAAGCTGACGACTCGAATTAGCATCGTGTCATCCTCCGCAAATCAAGTCATACGTCATGCAAAATTACCGTTTCGTTACTGCGCTGTCAACCCTACACATTCAAAGTACCTGCATGGTACGAACTGTAAACATGTACTCTGTGACAACGATCTCGACATCGCTCGCAATCGAGGGGGAGGCTCATTCGAGTCATCAAAAACAAAGGAGGATCTAGTCATTAGCCACCAGAACCGCTCTGTGTCGACCCGCGTAAGACAATGATTTGTTGATTTTTATTTAGTGACGGGTGTTTTGAAACGACCCGTCTCCTCTCCGGTGGTGAACGATACGAATCTTCCGCGTGACGAAGTGCATTCAGCTGAGTTCCCATCATATTCATCCAACCGTCAGCCTCAAGCGGCTGAGTGTCCATATCCCGCAGTGCAGCTGGGTGGAGGCGGTTTGGATGAGAGGATCAACAAACGTGAAAATTGCTAATTGATCGAAGTAAGCATCGAATAATAGAACCTCGCTTTGCCTCGTGAGCACATTGAGGAAGCAAACAAAAGCACTTAAGTTAGCTTTGGTCAGGCCGCTGTGTTTGAGCTACGAAGAAAGAAGGCAAAAAATATCGTTCGTTGGACGGTGGTCAGATGAGTGCTGGTCAGTGTGTGTACAAACAGTCCGAAAGTGAATTGCGATTAGGCGCGGTTTGCGCGGTTAGGGGGAAAGGCGCCCAAAGAAATGGTTTTGAATGAGTTGGTTTCTATTTTATGTAAAGAAGGATGGGGTGATATGACTATCGCTGGATTTAAATCAATTGAAGATTCTTGATTCTCGAAAAAAAAATTCAGTTAGCTCTATGAACCAACAAATAACTCCATACTGTGTTAGACGTCCTAATAGAATATAACATGGTCCACGATACATTTCGAAGATAACTTTATATGGTTGGCAGTGCGAATGGGGAACTGCTTAGTGAGCATATGTTAGACTATTATACCATCCAATTAACACTTATCACTTCTACTTCTACACATTTTTCAAAAACAACAACTTACTTGTTGTTCAAGATATGAAGGTTTAGTTTTTTGGTACTAACAACTCTTAGCCAATGTCATTTAGTTGCTCATGACTCAACAGTTATTAATAAATCAACCCCTCTTATGGATTATTACTTACAATTACTTATTACTAACAAGATTGTTGTTGAATTTGAAGGTTTTCCTAATATGTAACTAATTATTCTCATCAACACCACCTTACCCCGTCGTCCCATTTTGTAGGACCAAAGTGTCTTGAAGCGCGCTCGCGCCGTTTGGGCAAGGCGGAAATTTAATTTAAACTCTCCCGGTACGAAATAAGGGGCGCTTCGAAATGTTCATGCCTTCAAGTCTGCTCCTCCATGTCAGTGTGGTTGCATGCATATGGGCAACGGTCCGCGTCCCGGGTGGTGTAGTTGGCCGGTATTAACCGTAGGTGGAACATAAAGAAGGTTAAATTACGGCTTCTCACCTGAGTCGGGGTAATCTAAACAAGAAATCTAGCTTTCGTCAAAACAATTAAAACAATTACTTAGAACGAGTGGGAGCCGAATGATGTACGGCGACTTGTCGTGACCAAGCTCTATCTTATGGGACAAATTTATGGTCAGCTGTGCAGGTTACGAACTACCGGAAGGTGCTTGGATCACTTACGGTGTAAAGAGCCGTTCAAGGCTTACGCGGATTTTTGGACAGATTTACTTGGTGTGGTCACCTAATCGATTGAGTGAGAGTTAGGACCCGTTCTCAACCAACCGATTTTTGGCTCTCACTCACCCTTTGTCTTCTTTACGGACCTTCGCAGATGTAAATTGAGCGATTTCGTTGCCAAAAATCGTGAATTTTAGTATTGAACGGCCATACCTTGAGAAATCAACAGTTCACATCACAATATATATGTTTACCGTTGAAAAGATTAAAACAAGTTGTTACTTCAAACACACATTCATAATTTGTAATAGGGTAACGGGATGTTATGTTAGCCTATCACCTTCATTCGGCCTATGTACCAAATACGTCATTATTTTAGCGATAATCAACCAAATCATGTTGCTATTAGGATGTAATCCGAAGCAATTGAAACAATATTAATCAACTTATAGTTGTTCACTTCCGCGTAATTATCGATTTTTTGAACATTTGGGGCATCATGATTTCACTGGTTAAGCTGAACAGATGATCTTCAAGTGATCTAAATTTGGTTTAATTGAATCGATAAAGCGAATAATGCAGTGTGGATTAACAGAAAATAGTTACACGCTACAAACTAAGTGTTCACATAGGTAAAATAACAATGACTATACAAGAAAATCGTAGACCCAATGTTGGGGACATATTTTTTTGTATGTTCTCAACTATGGCCTGTTGTAACAATAACGTAGTAAAAAGGTTGCTATTGTTAAAATTTGAAGTGGAAGTGCATGGGTTAGAGGTTGTTAATATTCAATTGGCTCATTCAAAAACAAACTGAAGGAACAAAATCATTGTATAGTGAATTATAATGTTTTCATTATTTAACGGCTGATAAATCTTATGTGAACAACACTTAAGTGTTTCGAACCCTTTTTTATTTTAGTTAGTTTTGTGAAATTTGGTCATTTGTAAAGCGAATACAGCTGACAATGCCTTAGTCCTTAAATTTAGAAAAAAAAAAC
Source organism: Aedes koreicus (assembly GCA_024533555.2). Taxonomy (NCBI): domain Eukaryota; kingdom Metazoa; phylum Arthropoda; class Insecta; order Diptera; family Culicidae; genus Aedes; species Aedes koreicus. The sequence continues at coordinate 17,174 of JAHHFK020002679.1, read as the reverse complement.
CGCATTTAGTAATAAATCCATCAAGTGGGACGAAGTGCATCCATGAGTAGACCCAATTTGGTGATTATAGACCGACATTAAATCCATATCCCTCGAATGTTTCTGAGTTCATAAAAAGAGTTGTGTGACTTTTCGTGAAACATACTACCAAATGTCTTATCAAACTTATCTTTTAAAGTGTATAACTAGTTGAATATCGTTTACAGCTTCAAAACTGTATAAGTTATAATAAAAAATGTAATCGATCGTTGCATAATAGGCTGAGTCAAGGGACACATACCCTACTACTCGTACTACAATTAAGTAGTATCGAATTCTCAGAAATCTTGATTTGTCTTTATGTTTGTAAAGGCATAACATCCGATACGTGCATCGAAGTTCCGTTGTTTTTGTAGTTCTGATGGTATGTTCAAGGTGGTCGAAGCTTTTCAAAGTCTCTGGAGTCCACTGTAGCTTACTGTATGAGCGGTAAGGCGGAAGAAAATCTGTCAAATCAATTTGTAGGTCGCGTTTCTCGATTGTTTTTCGTAGAAATTATGATTTATGAGAAACGGTACCATTACCACGATATCATTGATGTTATTCAAAATAATGGAACCAAATCATATTACTCAAACCTTTTAAGTTGAACGTTGAAAGAATTCATTAGCAGCCGCTACAATGACAGGTTTGCGTCATCACTTCGCATTTATATTGTTACACATTTCAGAAGCCTCTAGTATTTCGTACGAGTAATTCTAATCACTTGCATGTTTCAGTGCCAAAATATAATGGTTAAAGTTCGGCATGCAAAATATTCGTAATTTTTTAGGATCGTCTCTTCCAATATTTTAAGTGATAATGCAATGCGGCCATGATGGTGACGATTTTTGGAATAATTTTCTCTCGTCGTAATTTTACTCAAGTACTTCGGAGAGAAAGACCGTAAATTGTTGTAATACTGGTCCCCACCAGTATTAGTTTTTTCATACTATAATTGTTATTTTTGTATTCTCCATACGCGGAGTCGCACTTTACTTGTGATCGATGCCATCATGATCTGCACAGTCGCTGGTGACACTGTACCGGCGAACTTATTCCACTTTAAACGCATTTGTTGTGCATTTGTCACTTCGTTACCACATCCTCAAAGTTTTCGCTTGACAATTGCCCAATATTTTTCGATCGGTCTGAACTCAGGGCAATTGCGAGGATTAATCTCTTTGGTGACGAAATTAACATTCTAGTACCTCCTTAGAGTAGGGACAGCTGGCTAGATCCGGCCAAAACAAAACGTTGGTCTTGTGTTGCCGAATAAAGGGTTAAATCCACTTTTTCAGACACTCTTAAATGTAAACCTTCGACGTCATTGTGTGAGATGTGATGAAAACCTTGGTTTTAAGGCCACAACTGCAGATTTCTTGCCAACTCATAAGTTTCCGGGCCAACTTATAAAATTTTTCGTCCGGAGATTTGTTTATAATTCATTTTGACATATGTTTCGTCATCCATTAAAATACAGCCATCAAATTTCGTCAAAACTCGTTCGTATAGTAATCGTGCTCGCTTTTGGTCCACTAAATTTTGTTTCGGGTGGCGATTCGGATGTTTACTGGCACAAAAAGACTTATATCCCTCTCTTGAAAGGATGTTACGCACGGGGGAAAATTTGGAATCGTAAAGGGTGTCCACGATGAAATTGCCACACACAAAATTGATTCGCAAAATTCGAGTTTTCATCCGATTGCCATCAAATTTTCAGGGATTGAGAAATAACTATTAAACTTCATTTTACCATTTTATTCGTATTTTATTTACAGTCCATACGCAAATGCCCGCATCTTGGCCTTAACCCCGGCCATAAGATTCTGCACAACCTGTGAATCAACCGTTTTTTGCATGTAAACCCATACTTTCTTCAGTTCCTCGACTGTCTTCACTACCTTAGGTCGTTTAAGAAGGTGCTGCTTCATAATCGCCCAGTACTTCTCGATGGGGCGGAGCTCCGGAGTGTTGGGAAGGTTGAACATTTTCGGCACGAAATTGACCTTATTGTCCGCATACCACTTCAGCACGTCCTTGGAGTAGTGGCATGAGGCCAAATCCGGCCAGAAGATTGTTGGGACGTTGTGGGCCTTCAGGAGAGGAAGCAGCCGCTTCTGGAGGCACTCTTTTATGTACACCTGTCCGTTCATCGTGTCCTGGGTCACGAAAGGTGCACTCCGCTTCCCGCACGTGCAGATGGCTTGACAAACCAGGAATTTCTTCGCAAATTTGGACATCTTCTGAGTGCGGACATGCTCCGGAACGCTGAACTTATCCTTGGCCGTGAAAAACAGGTTGCCGGGGATCTGTTTGAAGTCGGCCTTCACATATGTTTCGTCGTCCATGATGCAGCATTCAACTTTCGTCAGCATGTTGAGGTACAACTTCCTGGCACGGGTTTTGGCGGACTTGTTCTGCTTCTCGTCGCGATTAGGGGCCTTTTGTACCTTGAACGTTCGAAGCCCAGCCTTAGTTTTGGCCTTCTGGAGTGCCGCGTGCGATTCTTTCTCAAGTTCGTCTTACAGCACAAAGAAGGGGTGCTCCCAGCTAATATGTCGTAAAGGTTCTCAATAAACATTACTACAATAAAAATTGACACAGAAAAGAATATTATGTATTTTCGTTTTATTAACCCATTTTTAAAGTGATTCGAACTTACTGAACACCCTGTAAAATAGGTGAATTTCCTTACAACATCATGCATTCAGATGACGGTGGACTAAGCTAATATGCAGCACGTCTAATTTGTTCCATGATATACCAAGTAAAATTTATCGTTATCGCCTATTTACTGGAATCAGGGCGATCATTCCAAGAATTAATTGTTAGTTGTATTTTACCGTGCTTTCATCACAATTTTGAATTCACAGGACAGTAAAATATAAGTTTTCTGTGCCATCATTCTATATTTTTGAAAATTACTACTAGGTGCAACCCCATTGGGTTGTTCCAAATGATGACGTAGGACTACGCTACTGAATGTAAGCCATTTTGATTGTACGATGCAATATTCATTGAGTTGATATACTTTTTAAGACGAGGCTATGCACTATAAATTATGAACATTTACGAAACCAACAATGCGATTGATTCATTGGAATCAATGCGTAGAAATATTTCCGATCGATTGAAATTTTGATAATTTCCGAAGAAACGACTGAGATAATAACGCTCAAAACCTGACCACTCTTCGTGACGGTCGAAATTGGAGCCCTATCGCCTGAAATAATTAATGTGTCGTCTTTTTCATTGATCTAATATTCGTTTTTAGTGGATGTATAACTTTCATTTTAACATGTTGGGACATGTTACATGGTAGCGTGTAAAAATTCTACTATTCAGCAATTAAAATCATCAAAACTCTGTCATTCGAAAAAGCAAGTTTCTATTCTGTAGTTTCACCATGTATCAAACCACTGAATACGGTACATTAACCCACAATTCAGCCACGTAACCGGTCATAGTAGTCAACACATTTGATGTAATATTCGGTTCTCTTTGTTTCCCACATTCGTTAAGCAAGCTAACATTACCAAAATAAAATTCCACCTGATTTTTTTTTGCCTTGGTACTTTAGCCGAAAAGTTTAACGTTTTTATGTTTGTTTAGTTTATATGTTTGTGATGAGTTTATCAGATTGCCAGAATTCTTGAAATAAGGTTGTACTGTTATAGCCACAACAATCCGGACACCTCAAAAATTAAGTAAAACACTGTAATTGTTTATTTCAGATTCATGGGATATGATTAAACAATTCACGATGTCAAAACATAGTTTTTTGGTATTTGAGTGAAGTTTTAGAACTTTGCGCGTAAATCCATCCATAAGGGTTTGTGCAGACCCTTCAGAAACTATGGTGGTCGTCTTTATACAAATATGTTGGAAGTGTTTGATATCTTTAATTCGCTGTTTTTATCAGGAAGCTTCCGCTTCATCAGAGCCCAATATCTCTCGATTGGACGTAACTCGGGACAATTTGGCGAATATGCTGTTTAGGCAATTCCTGGTCTGGTCTTTGTTAAGGAAAATTTCTCGACTCCCTGGGCATAGGGTATGGTTGTACTAGCCACACAATCATACTAATGCAAAAGTGGTACCTGGCATCGAAAGCTCTCAATTAATAACTGTTGAAGTGCATTTAGAACACTAAGTTGAGAGCAAGCCAGAAGCAAATTAGAAAATCATTTAGCTTGAAATGCTAAAGAAGAAGAAACAGTGTGCGTTGAACTCTTTCTTCCACACGTACAAATTGCTTGCCAAACTTTGTATGTTTTGGGATATTTCAATGTCTTCTTCATCCTTAACATCTCATCTGTAGCATTTCTGACCATGTCAGATTAAAAAATAAACCCTGGAAGTCACTTGAAATCCTCTAGGACATAAGTTTCATCGTCCATAATAACGCATGAATACTGCGTCAAATTATTACAATGCAAACGTAGAGCCCGTTATTTTGCTGTCAAGCTCTGTTCGTCGCCGCGATTCGGAACTGTTTATACTTTAGAAGACTTCAGCCCAAATATTGTTTTGGTTTTGGGACAAAACCAGGTGACATTCCTATTTTAAGCGCTACCATTCAATAATGGCGAGTAAGGTCTCCCTTCGATATCCTCTTCTTTGCAAGTTCCCGTATTGACTAAAGGGCGTTACGGTCAAAATTTGGTCAATATCAACTTGACGTATTTCTTTCAATTTTGCATTTAAAAAACCTGAACACCCCTCATTTTGAAGGTGTGTGTGTGTAGAATGTTGCTCCTATTTTAATTTTGGAATTCACTCTTCAGTTGTCAAAATGCCGTCCAAGCAAGAAGAGCAGCGTATCAAAATTTTGCTCGCGCATCGCGAAAATCCGAGCTACTCGCACGCAAAGTTGGCAAAATCGCTAAAAGTTGCCAAATCAACCGTTACAAATGTAATTAAAGTGTTTGGGGAACGTTTGTCGACAGCCAGGAAGTCTGGATCGGGGGGAAATCGAAAACCGGAAGCCGCTGAGACGACAAAGAGAGTTGCCGGTAGTTTCAAGCGAAACTCTAACCTATCTCTCCGAGATGCCGCAAATAAGCTGGGTGTATCGTCTACAACCGTGCATCGAGCCGGACTATCGACATACAAGAAGGTAGTGACTCCAAATCGCGATGATAAACAAAATACGACGGCCAAAGCGCGATCCCGGAGGCTGTACACGACGATGCTGACGAAGTTTGACTGCGTGGTAATGGACGACGAAACCTACGTCAAAGCCGACTACAAGCAGCTTCCGGGACAGGAGTTTTATACGGCAAAAGGAAGGGGAAAGGTAGCAGATATTTTCAAGCACACGAAACTGTCAAAGTTCGCAAAGAAATATCTGGTTTGGCAAGCCATCTGTACCTGTGGCTTGAAAAGCAGCATTTTCATAGCTTCCGGGACTGTCAACCAAGAAATTTACGTGAAAGAGTGTTTGAATAAACGTCTGCTGCCTTTCCTGAAGAAACACGGTTGTTCCGTACTGTTTTGGCCGGATTTGGCATCTTGCCATTACGGTAAAAAGGCCATGGAGTGGTACGCCGCCAACAACGTGCAGGTGGTTCCCAAGGACAAGAACCCTCCCAGCACGCCAGAGCTCCGCCCAATTGAGAAATACTGGGCTATTGTCAAGCGGAACCTAAAGAAGACCAAAAAAACTGCTAAGGACGAGCAGCAGTTCAAGGCAAACTGGCTTTCTGCGGCGAAGAAGGTGGACAAGGTGGCTGTACAAAATCTGATGGCAGGGGTCAAGCGTAAGGCCCGGCAATTCGGATTTGGAAAAGCGGAAGCCAAACTGAATATTTTTCCTGAATTTTATACTAATTGAACTTGAAAAAGAAATTTAATTTGATTTTTTAAATAAACGATTTCACCGATTTACACGCGTTTTCCCTTGACCAAATTTTGACCGTATCACCCTTTAGTCAGGATTTGCCTAACGTCCATACAAAATCCGCTTGCGAACATGCCTTTCATTATTCGCTATCTTGAAAAGTAAACATGGAATGCAATCAGCATGGAATACAGTAGTCTTTTTCATCGAAGATTTCCAGCTATACCTCCGCGAAATGTTTCATTACTAAGTGCAATATTTCAAAAGTTACAGTGATTTGAAGGTGGCAGGATTAATGTGGATACATACCTTATGCTGGGAAGCAATTTTTTTCATATTACTAGTTCATATTACTAGTTACCTATATACTGTGGAAATTTGACAGCTCCATAAGTTTGTTTACGGCAGCTATGGTTATAAAAGTGAAACAACTTCGACACATGGTTTGTTCGTACCGCCTGTTCCATCCACGCCCACTTCGTGTCGGCCGGATACGATCGCGGAAACAGGTTCCGGCCGTTCGACCGTTTTAAGCGATCGGAGGATTGCACAGAAGCTCAAACGGAAGACGGAAGGCAAGGTGGCCATTTCTTTCCGTGCGTTGGGCCGAGAGGTCGGTGCGACCGGCCAAACAGTCAAAACATATTTGGCCAAAATAGATATCCACATGACGACGTGATGTATTGGCTGGATCTAGCCATATATTCAAATAATTTAGTGGCCAAAACGACGGATGATTTGATCAAAAAAGCGACCAAGGAACTGAAGAATATGCCTACAAGATTCTTTTTTTCACGTATGGCCAAAGTTCCGGCTAACTGCCGTAAGGCGGCGTGGCAGAGAGTAGAAGTATAATTGTGAAATTTTTTATTTCTTAATGATTAAAATGCAAAATGGTATGTTCAATTCTCTTTTTCCGTTCTTTTTTACCAACCATCCGAAAACAGTCGCTTTTTTTAATGCGCACTTTTATTGGAAAGCTCCTATGTATAACGATCATTGTTTCGGGTAGGATGGAGCTTACCTTAAAACAGATGAGAAAAGATGGATTTTCAAGAGGTATTCCCCTTTTGATAACTCAAACGGATTCCATTTGATAAATTTGAAGTTCGAAAAAGAATCCTCATATGGAATCCGATTCAAATCTTATTTCATTTCACATCTATTTCTGTTCTATTACCAATGTATACAATGCATTAATCCGATCTAATTCTAAGCAGCCACACCTCGCAAATCCTCTTGGACGATCCGATGTTTTTTTTTTTTTTTATCCCGGATGAAAACAAAGTACCCGGATTGATTCGTGATTCATTGTATTTGTAAGCAAACACGCCAATCGTACATTTATGGTGAATAAATGCTCAATCTTCTAAATTAAAATAATAATCTGGTAAACGAATGACTTCCCATGGATTCTTTGAAGATTGTTTGTAAATTCTTTCGTGTGTCAAGAAATTCAATATGAATTGGAATTTTGTGTATCAATAAACTGAATGAAATCATATTTGAAATAATAAATTTAAATTAACCTCCGAGAACAACTGTATTGGAGAACCAAAATCATCAAAAACACCTGTTGAACACCGGTTCTGAGTCAGCTGATTGGCAGAAGGGTGTGTGATCGTTGACGGAACAGATGACGATGATGATGATGATCAGCACAAATTCCTATCGTAGTCGGGTGGTACCGTTGTTGTTCCTCTTTTTGTTGTTCGCGTCCGGCCACACTCCGAGCGTAATAAATTGCAATTAAACTGACATTACATGGTGAGCGCAGGCACAGTTCGCTGGTTGCGATATTTACGAGCCACGATCAGAGTTCACAAAAATCAGAAGCAACACACCCACCGAGCAGCATTGGGAAAAAAGGCACATCACCTTGCTCTTTCTCTGTTCGCCAAGAGACCTAACCTCGCCTGGTGGTAGGTAAACACTCATTAGATTAGTCTCGATCGGGTAGCCCGTTTCAAGAAGTCAGTACATTGTGAGGGGTACAACAGGTTCGGTTTGTCCAACTGAACTACACCCAACTGGTGGCACGGTACAAATACCCACAGTGTGCTAAACTAAGCAAGGGAAAATTATCGACTGAGAACCGAGAAAAATCGCCGCTGGCCAAAGCAAATATGAAAAATTACATATTCTGTATGAAGATCTATTCCCAATGAACAACGACGAATGGAAAAGGGAGGCGCAGCGATCCACCCATTACGAAACAGATTAATGATTGCTTTATGGCAGCAGTAATGCCAGACACGGTGATTTTTCAGAAACGCCGTACTTCGATGCTTGCAGTGAAAATAGCAACTCTGCCAACTCGGTACCATATGAATCCATTCAGAACGTTTTCAATCCGTTCGGCTAGTTAATGAACGTGGAAGTGTTGATGTCATTTGTACCAGCCTCGACGATAGCTGTCAGCGATAAGAAGCGCAGCTACATCGCCAAGACGGCACCACGGAGTTGGTCCAGAACGGGCGTGCGGCGGCCTTTCTCGCATTTTTGCCATCACACCGTGTTCTTTACGAATGCCAGTGGGCTTGTCGATAACCTAGCGGAGATAACGACTTGACGGTTACATAACACATTCATCGATGTACTATTTAGTACCGCTGCCGTCGTCACACCTCTTGGTGGGTCACTGGTCGATCGCCTAGCAAGATGGGGCCCACCCAATAGCACTGGGACAAGCGCAAAGGTTGCACCAGATAACACGTGTTTGATGCTTCCTGGCCGCGGCTTTTACGACTTGTGCCGTATGTACTTGGGGAGCTTGCGTCTGCTACAACTCAGGGCCATTTCTAATCGTGCTGCTTTCCAGTTTAATGCTTTTTCATCGCTTGGTTTCGTTTCACGATCTTTCGAAGGCGCACCAGATTTCGCATCGACAAGGGAAGAAAGCAACTTCCGACTGATCGGGCCGACGCGACGTCGTTGGCTCGGAGATAGCAATCAATGCAATGGTGGCCGCGAGTTCGTCGCCAATTAAGAGAGCCGTTGATGTTGTTTGTTTTACGAGTTTGTCAAATGGTCGTGAAATGGGAGCTTCACGTTTAATAACCCATTGTTTGCCGCTCGGGAGCTAATTTCTTCAATTATGCTGTCGGGAGGTTTGTTGACATTTCTGCAACACGGGTAGTTTGAATGCTGAGGGTCGGTTCCAGTCAATTTTCGTTGAGACAAAATTGCGGCGTGACTGATTTGGGCCAGCAAAAATTGACTAGTTGTGGTAAATTATTGGAATTTATCAAATGTGATAATGGTTGCTTCAATATTTAAAAACATGTGCATTCCGTGATGATATTCTGTAATAGTAGTTATTCAAAATAGAGAGCGATTAACCTCCCTAGTGCACTTTTGACCAATCGACATCTAGCTGTAATTTTAAAGGCTAAAAAAAAGTCTTGGCTTTTCCTAACTGTCTAATACGATCATATTACAGCCGGAAAAAGATGCACATAGTGAACAAAAATAACCAATGATTTTAGCTCGCTCTCAAAAATCCATTTATGATCTAATAATTGATCTATAGGCATCATTTGAAAACTATGGATACTAAGACTAGTATTCTTACCAGTTGGGTCATCCGAAAGTGTCGAAATCGCTTTGCTGTCCCATGGAATGAAGTTTGTTTTGATTCTAGATGAAACTTCATGAATTTTTACGGCACCAGCAAATGAAATTCTGAAATGTGTTCTCTTCAGGCTACAACCGGAACCAGTTCAACATGCTCACGTGCTCCAAATGGCTGAATTGAAAAAAAAATCTGGCAAAGAGGTTAAGGTCTTACCACCCATACCTTTCAGATTATGGCAAAATATCGATAATCGGATTATTATTGGAATTTTAAAAGCGTACCAAAGTCATTGTCTATTTTTGACACTAATGCAATGCATGTAAGTTTTTCAAATAAACTATATTAATAATATAAGTCACTTCACATTTTTTCAGGCGACCTTTTTTTTGCGTTTGTGGCAATAAGTGAGAAACGTAGCAACTAATAAATGTACACGCTCAATCTAAGCTATCCAGCTATCCTACCTATCGTAATAACCAAAAGTACTCAACAAACAAATTGAAACGGATCACAAATTGTTAAACTAAGGCCCTAACTAAGGAAACGATTTCCGAACAACTAGCCGCAACTTCGACTTGTTGCCAGTTGCAAATGTCATGACAAAGGCAACACGCAATTATGGTTTGCTGCAACTTGAACAGGATACGAAAAAGATCGTCTGTTGCAAAGAAAGCGAGATTAACGGCTTGCAATTATTATATTTGATTACCATAGAATAATTTTCAAATATTACGAAGTAGAGATACTTTGATCCAATTAGATGAAATTTTGGCCTGAAAATGATCCTCAATTCACGCACTGAAAAAAAACCACTATATTTTTTTGATCTTAGTTGCCAACGAATGCATTCACAACATTTTATTTTTGGCAAATGGTTGGGACAAACACATATCGACCTGCTCTTTTGCTGCTAGTTTCTCATGGTTTTGATGAAAAATTGATTCCTTGGTCCTGACACAACGACATCGAAAACGGAACCGAATTTAAATCATACTTGTCATCCTGGTGTTGGTCACTTCCATTGTTAAGCAGCTCAGACAAGATGAAGTTTTTGATTAATGTTGGCGGAACTAATTCAGTTGTCAATGTGATTGCGATTTGACATTTACCGTTTCCGAAACCGATGTATGAATGAACATAAGTACAGCGAAAACAGTGCATTACACGTCTGGCTGGGTTTTGAGTAAGTCTAAAGACACCGAGTGTATTGAGCGTATTCGTTCAGGCAACAATAAGATTTCCCGAGAGTCCTCAATCTTACTGGGAGTACAAAAAAGCACATTTTGACGTATCTGCGTTATTTTCAATTAAATCATGGTCAAGATTTCTATTGCATATAATGGTTGCAATTACCATTGCAATTACCAATTGGCCGGAGACATTTTTTCATCATCACATTATTGACTATGGTCATGGTTACAGGGACTATTCTGACATTATAGTAAATGTTGAATGAACTATTTGGAATGGTCATTTTGACTATGAATATAGTTGATTGAAAATCACTATTTCGCCCTAGTCAATAATGGTAAAATTAACTATCAAACTTTTCTCTGTGTGAGCAAACAATACTCATAAAAAGAGTATATTAGTTTTACCGGTACAATGAATTAAACAAATTAAAAGGTTAAAAATATTTTGATTGCCTTTTTTATCACCAGATTTAAACTGTTGGCAGCACTACATGGGTCGTCTAACATGTATATGTGGAAAAATGAAGTAACTTATATTGTTAATATAGTATATTTGAGTTTTTGCTAATGCATAAAAAGGGTTAATGATTTAAACCTCAAAGGCACCTTGATTCCTAAAAATCTGCATGGTTGCCAAATGTCCTTTATTTTTTGAGTTTTTGGCTTGCTCACTTGCTACACTGAAAATATTTGTACGTTAATTCGCTAACGCTCGTTTTTTAAACACAGTTTTCGTACATCGAACACATGTGTCATAAATTGTAAGCAAACATTTGTACTGATGCTTGTCATTCTCAAAAGGCTTTCATTACACTTTATTCGTCTCTTCTTCTTTCTTAGCGTTTCAAGCTTATTGTTTTCGCAATAAGTGTTCTAAATGCACTTCCATAGTTATTAATTAAGAGTTTTCGATGCCGGGTACAATGTTTGCATTAGTATGATTGTGTGGCAAGTACAATCATACCATATGCATAGGGAGTCGAGAAATTTTCCTTAACGAAAAATTCCTAGACCAGACCGGGAATCAAACCCATCTACCTCCAGCATAGTGATGCTTTGTTGCCGCGTCTTTACCGACTGAGCTAAGGGAGGACACTTTATTCGTACAATGCACTAAATGAATTGTGTGCGGTCCAGCCAATCGCTGCTGCTCTTCTATCATACCTGAACATGTTGGTGTTCCTGCAGTAGCGGGAAAAATCATTTGCTTACCTGGAACCAGCCATGTCCAAACACTACACTGCACGCCGAGCTATTTTTACCTCGCTAGCGCGTGTATTGAAATCACCACTTTGACTTCGTGCTTTCAGACTTACACGCAACGCGGTGGGTATAACACCAATGCTAGTGCTCGTGTTTTGGCTTCAGACACCGTGTATGATGATTCGGCAAACACCACCGCCGAGTGTTTCCGATTGTGTCCGATTGCGGAATACACGCGTGGTTCATTTATTTTATTTCTACCCATGTGGTGCTTGTTAAACTCAATCAACTTATGCGCCCGTCACCCAACGGCCAAGAAAACAAACCTATAAGTCAAATTATCAAATTTTTAGAATCATCCGACGAGCAATGCTCTATCCGTGGTAGCCAGTGTCATACTGGGTGTATGTTGAGAGCTTTCTTGTAATCGTAACCACTCGGCTCGGGTGTTATCTCAAAAATCAAGACACGGACACGGTGTCTAAAGCAAAACACGAGCGTGTACACTCGTGTCGCGTCCATTGCGTTGCAGGTTCATCTATAAGCACGAAACTGAAGTGGTAAATTATAGCCACATGGTGGTATGTTTGCAGTCAAGTTCGGCTCTCGTGCAGCACGGTTTGGTGTTTTCACCAAGGCTGCCGAGAACAAAAAGAGAAATCGCCCCCCCTTTTGAGACGAAAGTTGTGTTTTTATATTTTTTTACCCCGTTTTCCCCCCGATCACCACAACCAAAAAGGAAAAAATCAGGGTTTCACCACAGGTTTTCCCAATTGGACAGAATCAATTTCCAAATCAGAAACATTAAAAAATCTCGATGAAATCTCTATCCCTCCTCACAGTTCTAGGGTGTTTTTTTTTTCATTAGGGCGAATCTACAATTGAGAGATTCTCTCCGGGCTCGCTCTCTTTCATTCATTACAGCGCCATTATAAAACATTCGAGGGATTCTTTAATACAGATCGAAACACAACAGTGCTGGCTAGCATACTCTACAAATAGTAGAATGAAAAACGTAAAGGTGATTGATTTATGAATGAAAGAGAGCGAGCCCAGAGAGCATCTCTGAATTGTAGATTCGCCCTTATGAAAAAAAAACCCTAAAGTTGTGCTTTTTTTTCCAAAGTTAATTTCGAGTCGATGAAGCAGAGTTGTCAAACATGCAAGCAGCGATAAGAGCACCAGCGAGATGTGTCTTTTTTTGTTTTTTACAACAAAACTGTCGTAATTCGTTTCCGAACAAAGCACGAATTTTCGTTTTCAATGTACAAGAGTTTTAGTTTTTTGACAGCAAATGTGATATTGCATACTTCATAAATAGTACAAATCAATTTTTTTGCAGAAAACAACGAATACATTGGTCAGTCAAAAAAATGATATTGTAGTATACACTAAATTTTTAAAGAGTTTATAAACTACTTCAGCTCTTCGGTCAAGGATATGAAGCAATACTTTCATTTGCCTGAACCTCAAGTTCTTCTAAGATCTATGTTCAGAATCCCTCGTGAAAATGGAGTGAACTTTTAACATGATTTATTTGAAAAAAAAAATGACTAACGGTTTTTGATTTTTTTGGAAGCTCCTATGCTCAGCAACAAACGAGCTCAGAGAGTGTGTTTATTAGAGTGTGCACACGGCTAGCCATTTTAACTCAGTTTTGAGTCGTTTTTGACTCACTTTCGTCAAAAGTGAAGTCACTCAAATTTGAGTAAATGTAACTGGGATTGACAAGCCGACAAATCAAAAACATCCATCTGATTTGAGTAGATGTTTTTGATTTGTCGACTTGACAATACCAGCTACATTTACTCAAATTTGAGTGACTCCACTAATGACGAAAGTGAGTCAAAAACGACTCAAAATTGAGTCGACATGGCTGGCCTGTATCTGTATTTTGATTAAATCAGATCTTTTTCAAGTATATTTGTCTTTTTTTGAGAGCTTGAGAAAGAAATTCCAAAATGTTAGTTGCCACCCGTTAAAGTTATTTGCATCTTTCCGGTTGTACTATCGATTAATAATTATGCATACAGTTTTCAAAGTTCTTACATACTTTTTCAGAATACAGGAGAATCCAAAAGCTTTGGACAATTTTCCTTACTTTAGTTTACCATTCCACATATCGTTCGAAGGGCAAATCTACTGTCTGGAACCTTATATTCAATATCTTTACAGATGATTTCTCATTAATGTCTAGTATTTACATCTTGTAACTCAGATCTGAAAAGGGAGATTAAGATATGTATCATAGCATTGGTGATGGTCAACTCTTGTATCGTTTTATTTATTTATTTATTTATTTATTTATTTACTACGTCTTCAGTTATGCTGCACAGACTGAACCTATCTTAAATCTAAGTCATTTGCCTAATACTAGTTTTAAAACGGTCTCTACTTATACTAAAATCGAACGTTTCAACACCATTCAACAAATTAAAACACGTTTCAAGCGGGTGATTTTGTACGAACACCGTTCGGTGTCTAGCAGTCCAAAATATCGATCGTTGTCGGGACCGACGTGCAGGAACGAAGAAGTTAACCTGCTGCAGAAGATCTGGGCAGTCAATTCGGTTGCTTAGTAAATCGAACGCGAACATTTTCTGTAAATAGATACGCCGCTGGCGCAGCGATTCCAATCTCATTAATTGGCGTCGATGTTCATACGGGGGCAGCCTAACCGGATCGTTCCATGGTAATCGCCGTAAAGCGAAACGTACGAAGCAACGTTGTATTCTTTCTATACGAGTAATTTGAGTTTCGTGATGAGGTGCCCAGATTTGAACAGCATATTCAAGAACACTTCGAACGAGCGAACAATAAAGTGCTTTCAATGCATACACATCACGGAACTCAGATGCATTTCGGCGTATAAATCCTAGCATGGCAAAAGCCTTAGCAGTGGTTGCAGTGATGTGTTCGTTGAAGCACAGCTTGCAGTCCATTACTACTCCCAAGTCTTTAATTGAAAATACACGGTCCAATTTGATGCCGTTTACTCCGTAATTGTATATAAGTTGCCTCTGGGATTTACTGAAACTTATCACCTTACATTTCATCGCATTCATCTCCATTCCGTTTGACACACACCAACTCACTATGGTGTCAATATCTTGCTGTAAAGCTGCACAATCAACCAGTGAGCTGATCCTCCGGTAAATTTTAAGATCGTCGGCATACATAAGGTGATGCGAATTCAGACGGTGGCTCAAGTCGTTGACAAACAGAATAAAGATCAAGGGACCGAGGTGGCTACCTTGAGGCACGCCGGAAGGTGTTGCAAAACAGCTTGACTTAATGGAGCTAAGCTTCACGTAGGCGGATCTGTCTAGTAAGTATGACCGTAACCACATGATGAGCCAATTAGGAAATCCTAGTTTCTCGAGCTTTTTCATTGACAATTCGTGAGGTACTTTATCAAACGCCTTTGGAAAAGTCTACGTAAATACTGTCAACTTGGCAGCGCTTTTCCAAACTGGAGTTTAGTGCGCTAACATATGCCATTAGGTTAGTCGCAGTAGAGCGATTCTTCACGAAGCCATGCTGATATTGCGAGATGATGGGCTTGGCAGCAAAATACATTCTATCGTGAATCAACAGTTCAAGCGTCTTGGCTAAGCAGCAAAGAATCGAAATAGGTCGGTAATTCTTAACATCATGGATGTTTCCAGCTTTGTGAATGGGAGAGACCGCAGACAACTTCCATACATCCGGAAAAGTAGTCTCCGATAGCGACAGGTTGAATAACAAACACACAGGGGTTGCAAGTAGATCAGCACATCGACGAATAAAAACGGGAGGTAGCCTATCTGACCCAGGACCTTTCGAAGGGTCAACAGTTCTCAGTGCACTACTGACATCTTCTACGGTGAAGGTTGGACACGGAAATTGTATATCGTATGATGGCAAGTGATTCAAGACCTCCGGAGAAGTCGGCGGAGAGTCAGCATCGTAGACCGATTTGAAGAAATCGGCGAAAAGTTGGACTGAACCTTCGAGGTCTCGACTGGTTGAGCCATCGAAAGAAATTTCCGCCGGGATCGATTTTGTGTCTTTTCTGCTTTTAACAAAGCGCCAGAAAGAGGAGGGATCCACATTAACCTCGTCTTGGATTCGGAAGATATACTCACGAAAAGAAGAAGATACACATTCGGCGTATTCAGCCTCGAGCCTGCGAAGAATTGAGCTGTTTTCAGCAGTTCGATGACGCAGAAACCGACGGCGAGCTTTACGAAGAACGTTACGCCGATGTCGAAGCTCGGTATTCCACCATGGGTGTTTGTTCAAGCGGCGAGGATAACGTCTACGGAGAGGACAGTGTCTGCTTATGATCCTGAAAATCACGTCGTAGAAAGTGGTGACCGCAGCGTTGACGCTGGCATCGTGAAAAATTTCCTCCCAGTTCAGTGAACGTAGATCTTCAAAAACTGCATCGTAATCGCATCGGTTGAAATCGAAGTCAAGGTCTTCCGTAGTTGCGTGAATACTATCCAAGGAACGTCGTGTGTTCACGCGTAAGACGAACGGCTTGTGGTGACGGTCCAGTGGTAAGATCGATAATGGTGCTTCAAACAACTCAATTTCATTACTGTTGCTAACGAAGGCCAAGTCTAGGAGTCTTCCGTTGATATTGCGCACATCACAAATCTGCTGCAATCCACTAGCAATCATGTTTTCAGTGAATACAAGCTCCTGTTCAGTTGATGCATTGGTTGGTAGGTACGAGTCCAGGTCCTCGTCGAAAGACCAGAGTAGATGAGGCAGATTGTAGTCGCCAACAATCATCACAGAATCTCCGCAACCCGCTTTATTAATTATTTGCTGCACACAGTCCGAATGTGCGACGTATCTGCCGGGTTCACTATTGGGCCTCAAGTAAATTCCACATACATAGACAGAACTTGTCGGAAGAGACAGTTTCACAGCAACTTGTTCGAGCGAGTCACATAGGTCAAGTTGCACAGGAGCACTTAAAATAGTGTTTTTTACGGCAATGAGCGTTCCACCTCCTCGTTGTAGATGACTCGTAGCGTTACTTCGGTCGCATCGGTAGATATTATAATGAGATGACAGCTCAGAATTGCTCACGTCGTTCCGCAGCCACGTTTCCGTCAGTACGATGACGTCGTAGTCACTGGAGGCGGTCGCCAAGAAAAACTCGTTTGTCTTGGTGCGCATCCCACCGACGTTCTGATAATATACTGATAACGGTACGGTTGTTTCCCTTGGTGCCGATGAAATAGGGAGCGGTGTCAGTGCAGTGGAGGGAGACGAGAGGTCAGACACAGATGAGCGAGAGATAGCGTGGGCGGCAGCTTCAGGAGTATTAGGGATAGGCAAT
>JAHHFK020002678.1:0-144973 GCA_024533555.2 Aedes koreicus | reverse complement strand
GCACCTCCACCCGCAAGTTTTTATTTTTTATTTTCGATTATGAAGATATATAAAACGCGCGGACACTGAACCAATTGCCTCGCATTCGCGCACCAAACTAAACCTAATACTGCCGAGGCGATGCCCGAGTGGAGTGGAGCGGAATGGACTCTCCCCTTTCGGGGTAGTTGAGACCTGGGGCTTTGTGGTGGTGAAGCGATCTCTTACCGCGGAGAAGGTGAGTCAAAACAGAAACATTTGCCCAAGAAATCGGCGGAACGACTCGGGACGATTGACGAGAGTGAGACTCATTCGAAGTTGCTCTCTAGCGGCGGTTTCTCTGTTTAGAAAAGGGTGCACAACCGAAACGATCAATGAACGCCCGGTGCACGATCACAGCGCGGAATGGAAGTTTGTGAATGCGTGGGATGTGAAATTGATTCTCGGGAAGTCCTAACCCACCGTAAATTGTCAATCAAGTGAACAAACTTTTTCGAAATGACTATCCCAACACGCTTTCTCTGGTAATGTGAAAAGATCAGTCACGTTGGTAGGAAAAGAGACGCATGCTATCCCTCGAGGCATACTCTCCCTTTCAACGATCCCAGTCCAGATGGTGGCGCTTATTTTCTCACCGACGGCGTGCTTCCTCCTCGGTTCAATCCACTACGAGGTGTATGCAGAGCAAGTTGGATGAACCAAACAATCATAACTCACACGCGCCCGTCCCTAGGTCCATGTCAGTATTTAGCTGTGCTTTCCAAACTTCGAGTAAATGAAGATCTGAAATCGGACAGTCGGTTGCGAGACGTCGTCATCAATCATCGCAACGACTAACAATCGAGGGGGAGAACCATGATTCCTCCAACTCTTTGTGTTTGCCCAGAACACGAGCTAAGCAACTTCCGCTTCGAGAAAAGTTAATAGGTTAACTAAATCACGAAGATGGCACTAATAAATGTCGGAGATCACCACCAACATCGCCGACGTCAACAACGCGAAGATGACAGCTTCATCGCAGGGGATCTAGACCACGTCCCATGAGGAGGAAGTAACGACCTGCTCGCTCCCTATGTGAGCTTACCGAAGTGATCGCGTGCCTTTCAAAATGGAAACTTTGCTCTTTACAATAATTGTTTGCCATTTTGGGGGCAGTTTGGTGTGACTTGACGTGAAAAATGGCTGTTATTCATTAAGTCTGATTGCGTGTCTTCGATCGTGTACGACGGACAACTTCACGGCAGACTTCATTGGCACTGTGAAAATTTCACTCGGAATAAACCCGTTTCTGTTGAACTCGAAACCGAGATGGAATTTGTTAGTGTGCACATACCAGGCCTAATCCCCAGCTGGGACAATAAACTAGAAAATGAATTTCATTGTTAATACAAATGTTAATTCACAGTACGGGGAGCTCATCACGAGGGAAACTCGAAAGAGCAAACGACAAAATTAAGAACAATCACCAAGCAGCCACTCTGGCGTCAGTTCTAGAGCATTGTATTCCCTCTTCTGGGTGCCTTAAGATCTTAAGCATGTAAGTGGATGGAGTGGGTTTTTCCCAAACATAAATTAGCAGCGTAATTGTTGAGTTGAGAACTACTGCCACACGAGACGCTGCCGAGAGGAGCTGCATTTGAAATTAGAAGCGGTTGTCAGTTGGCGGGAAAAGATTTTGCTCTTGAGGAATTGTTAATGACTTTGTTCTCGGTGCCAAGAGGCTAATTAATGCCGTACAAGATAACGCAAACCATTATGAGTGGTGTAAGGGGTTTGTATCGCCCGATAAGACGGTTAATGAGGAAGATGTAATGGGTTCTTTAATTTGAGCTGCTTAGACGATTTTGAAAATCTCCGGTGCAAAAGCGGAATCAGTTTGAATTGCTCTAGTTCGGATTGGCCTATCGGTGATATCAATATCCCTCTGCCCCGCTGTGCTCGACCTTGTGTTCGTTTTCGACGTTGCTTTTCCGGCCTGATACGCTCTCATGGACGTCGATTGGATTGAAATGTTTCCTGCAAAAGATACGGATTAAACGGTACGTATGTTTTATGAAAAATTGTATGATATTATGGAGGAATATGTTCCACGTCGAAGAAGTAGGCCTGATTCGTTTAAGCAACCGTGGTGGACAAGTGAGTTACAGCATCTCCGTAACATTGTGTGAAAAGCTCGTAAACTCTATTTTCGATCACGGACTACTGTGAACCGGATCAATCTACAGTCGCTCGAAACCCATTACGCCAATTGCCAGGACGCTGCATTTCGTTGTTATAGAAGACGATTGGAGCAGAATGAGAAGCAGAACCCGTCATCCTTTTGGTCGTATATTTGAAGCTGTAAGCAATCCAACCGGATCTCTACCGACATGACTTTTAAGAAAACTTCGGCCGATTCCCCTCACGAGCCAGCTAATCTGTTTGCCGATTTATTCACAAATGTACACAGTCAAATGTCGCCACCTTTTTCCCCTGACAGTCGTGGATCCTGTCTTGCTTTCAACTTGCTACTCTAGTTGTGCGCCAACATGAAGTTTTGTCAGCCCTGGAAAAGTTGGATGTGTCGAAATGGTCGGGCATCGACATGATACCACCGTTGTTTTTAAGAGAATGTGTTGACTCACTCAGGTCACTCAGTGAAGGTACTTTTCCCGAAGCGTGGAAGTCAGCCTCAATCATTCCGATTTTCAAAACTGGTAACAAACATGCTGTTGCAAATTACACAGGTGTTTCGATTTTATGCTGTATGGCCAAGGTGTTGGCGAACAATTGGTCCCCAAAACCCTTTACGCTGTATCTCGACCGCTGATTTCTGAATTGCAACATGGTTTTGTTAAGAAGCAATCCACGACAACGAAACTGTCCTACGTAAATGTCTTATCAACGGAAATCGTAACCAGATCGGGTTTATGCTATATACATACTTCGATTTTTCGAAGGCGTTCGACGAGGACGGCTATCCGAATTTATGCACTCTGGGAATCCTTCTTTCTCAATTACTGTATCCAAGTCTTCCTGAATCGAACTATAAGAAAACAAATACCTTTGAATGACTTATTTCCACATCTACCAGAAACGATAATCAACAATAACCAAAACCTAGATTCCACCGAATTCTGTGTAAGGTCCATTAAAGTCCATGGCAATTGTCTCCCATACTGAATTAGAAGCAAAAACACTCTGCATGGGGTTGGATCTTTCGGGTTTACCGTTCGTCTTTCGCAATGCCAGGCCACCATACTCGTTGTCTCAAAAAACTTTTTAACTCAGCTGTCGACGGATGGCCCTCGTGTGCGATAGACAGTGTTTTCTGACGTAGGTTCTCCGGGATAACGGCACATCCCGTTTTTATCAGCAATCCATCACGCAAACTTAATTCACTGGCAAGAATTTCAAAATTCTTCAGGTGCGGAGGCCAAATTCCGGATTCGAGGGCTGTAACTGACTTCTAGTAACTGTTGATCAGCAGCAGTAGCTATTATAATCTCATCTTGCTTAAGAAAACTGTAATGATTTGCTTCCAGAAATGCAATCTCCCACGGACTAGTGTCATCGTCCAAAGAGCCATCTTCACCAATATATAACCTAGAAGAAGGATTTTATCGCGTCCCCGCACACATGTATGGGCTAAGTCTTAGATCCCAACCATCAGCTCAATTCCGGGCACGCTTTGAGTCTTCACGTGACCTGTTCTGGATTAATGTGAATCTCTGTACATACGTACGAAGTGTGAATGGTCGTTCCAGTAAAAACTAAGCGGAATGCTCCACCGCCCATACTGGTGCTAAGGCCTCACGCTAGTTATGTTGATACCTTTTTTCTGTTGGCGTAAGAGCCCTAGACGCAAAGCTGATCACACGAGGAGGACGAATTTCTCCTTGTTGGACTAATACAGCGCCAAGTGCGTTCGATGAGGCATCAGTATAGGGGATTGTCCTTAGAGCCTTTGCAATGTATCCAGAAGAAGTCGTACAGTTTACAATTTGCTCTTCAGTCGTTCAAAAGCATATTGTTGCTCGGAGACCCAAACCCAAGCATTTGAGCTAGTAATCGCCTACAAAGGACTAGCCATGTTAGCAAAACTTTTTATGCATATTTTACAAAGGATGCCAGACCCAAGAAACTTCTCAGTTCAGAAACTGTAGATGGAGGTCTGAACCTGTGGATTAGAGCTTCCATCCCGGGATGTCCCGGGATGAAAAATCCCGAGCTTCTCTCATTCCCCGGGATTCCCGGATTCCGGGAAATATTTTAACTAATCCCGGGATCCCGATGCCAAAACAGTAGAAATATATTTTTATTAGTTATTGGTACATGGGGAGAGTGATTCCTTTTTTTACTGGCAAGGAATGGTATTGGGTTCGAATTCTATCTTAAAGAAACGTACGTTTTTTGCGAGTTTGAGTGACCTAAACTCAAATTTGGATAGTTTTAAACAGCCGTGTTGGAATTTTCTGTAACATTTACGCAACATTACAAGCTGAAGAAAACAAAACCCAAGTAACATTGCCAAAACCATCCAGCTTTATTAAGTTTTATTAAGGTTTTATCAAAGCCACTAGAAATCAATTTGGTTTTATTATGACACCAAGAGGTGCCAATAGGTTTCATATTTTAGTCAGGTTTATGAGAACCTACACAGCTTGTTTAAAACGATCTTAAAACCTCGTTTTCTCAAATTCCTTTTACTCCTATCAAAGGTTTTATTTCGACTTTATGAACTCATAATATGCTGTTTTGAAATGCCGTTTTAGGACTCATTCATATTATCTTATTATGGTCAGTTGAAAAAGCATTTTAAAACCATTTTGCCTCCAGTAAATGCCTGAGGCGGCAAATTGGCATTGAGGAAAGCCACCAAATAACCAAATAGTTTTAAAGTAGTCATTGCGAAGATAACTTGGCTTTATGGCAGAATTGTGATTTTTTTTCCAATCGCCATATTGAAATATTAGAAATAATAGAAATGTGGAGCAATAAATGCACCAAATTTTAAATGTAATGCAAATGAACTGTATATCGGAGACCAATTTCTACATTCTTTTAGATAACTTTATTGAATTTCATCAATTTTCAAGAAATTCATGTTTAATTTATCGAATATATTTGTTTTTATTTTGTGTTTGTTGTTGTAAACGCGCATAATTTCCGAGGCGCATTAATTTTCGGCTCTTATCGTGCCAATATTCACCATAAAATTCAATGCGCATCTGATTTGGAGCATGCTACGCTGTAAAAAACTGAATATGTTTTGGATATTTTGCAATGAAACAAAATTTCCCGCAGACTTTTTTTCTCAGATATTATTTACTGCTAAATGAATCAGAAGAGCAGAGAATCGAACAAAGCAGAACAAAAAAAACCAACCACGATATCACAGTTAAGTTTGACAGCTGTGGCCATTTGGCCGCATGCTGGTTTTCAATGCAGCCAATAGGTTTTATGAAGGTTCTCAAGTGGTCATAGCATCTATCACTAGAATATTTTCAAAATCTTTATGGTCTTATAAAGGTTTTATTAAATTGTTTTCACAACCGTCTATAGAGTGGGCCACTTTGTACAAATTTTGGCTTTAAAGAAGCATAGAGGAGGTGTTGGTAGACAAAACAGTTTTGAATGTAGTTTTATCAACAAAGCCGGGAGGAATGCTATACGGCTAGAATAAAACTTAAATTGTTACTTGGGCCCCCCTTTTCGCAAACTCTTTTATTCATACTTTCTTTCCCCCGAGTCCTTTTTCCTTCTAAAAACCTTCCCCCTATATTTTCAAAAAGAACATTGACAACCTTCAAATTTCATCGAAGCTTTTGCATTGTTCCCTGGGATTTGACATTCATGTGTTGTTTGGAGGGTTTTTTATTCATCTTTTCCACTCTTCATGCACATAATGCCTATTCAGTGACATGCTCGCAAGAAATCTTCGTACTCTCCAGTGAGTCGTGCTCGTGATGCTTAATTAATGTTTTGAAATTCGGTAAGTAAATTATCTCTAATATCCAACAGAAAAAACCTTATTTTCAAATTACCAATTGATTGCATAAATGGCTGATGTTTGGCAGTATTTTACGAAGCTATCAACTAATGGTGAAAAAACACAATGCTCCAAATGTCCTACAACAGCTTTCGTGCAAGGGATCATCAACGTTTCGGAGATATTCTAAAGCACGTTCGAAAAATCGTTAAAATTTTCTGACAATCGCCGGTGAAAAATGGAATTTTGCAAGATTCATCGCAGCTTATCAAAAATTCCTGAACATTTTAGCTTTGATTTTTTTTATATATACAATATTAATTACTAAACTTGAGCTCAAAAGTAAGAGAAAAAACATAAAAATTATAAACTGCTGTTCAAAGTATAAATAATTAAAAATTACTAAACAAATATTGAAAAACATAAATATATATTTAAGAGAAACTGAAAGAAAAACATT
The DNA here is from genome assembly GCA_024533555.2 of Aedes koreicus. Classification (NCBI taxonomy): domain Eukaryota; kingdom Metazoa; phylum Arthropoda; class Insecta; order Diptera; family Culicidae; genus Aedes; species Aedes koreicus. The sequence continues at coordinate 138,563 of JAHHFK020002678.1, read as the reverse complement.
GATTCAATCTGCATTAAAATGCTTTTAAAATAATTATAATTGGAAAAAATACCCAATATATTTTTTTTTTTGTCAAAATACCGCAACTGCAATGAAACACAACGAAACAAAGAGTTAATTTGAAATTGGATCACTACTGAACTAAGAAATGAATTCTTCAATACCTAAGATTAAAGAAAGCACGTTAGCTCATTTCATTTAAATTATTTAAAAATTGATAACTGATCTGAAAGTAAACATTTTTTACTCATCGCGAATTACTTGCACTAGGATAATGTAAAGTTAATGGTTTAAAAATATAAAGAATTTAAATTTTAAAACAATCCAACACCATGAAAAATCACGGAGAATAATTACGTTTATTTAAATTGAAAACATCATTGTTCGAGTTCAAACATAAGAATTAATTAAAAAAAATTGAAAGCATGTTTCCGACAAAAAATATTAAGGTTTGAATCAAATTCAAGGCATATTTATCTTAACAATATACACATCGTAGGTGGGTACCGTGTACTTTCCTCTTCATAACGTGAGGCCGAGGAGAAGTTTCAACGCTCGTGACATGAGCCAATTTTTACATTTTTTGGTAGATTACTTCCTCGATATAATATCACGGACTAACCCATGTTAATATTCTTGGTTTTCAAACAATATGATTTTAATGCAATCAAACCAAATTACTCAATTATTTGAAATACAATATACCTAATATAAATTTAGAACGTAAACAAAAAAAAAAAAAACAATTAAACATCAGACAGACAGATTTTTTTTTTTCGAAATTCCTACGTTTATTTTTGACGTAAACCTATTTAAAATTAACGTAATACGATTTTTAATTCAAAGATCGATGCCATTTGGATTTCAACATGGAATATTTTTTAAATAAAGCAGTGGTCAAAATAAACATAGTTTATGTTTAAATTTGGCTGAAATATGTTTGTTTTGACGGTACTTTTTTCAGTGTGAACTAGGAAATTGCTCAAAAAAATTTGCTGTATCTGATTGGATTGATATGAAATTATTTGAGAAATCAAAATTTGATGAAGTTAAACAAAAGTCAAACTCATTCAGTTCATATGATGTTGATAAAAAGGTGAATAATTCTACCAACGTGTATGCATTTTGCATGAACATAGAAATATTGCACAAACTCATATAGTGGGTACAGTGCATTAAGTTTGACATAATTTTTCCAACGGCATCAAACCAACGGATATTGAGTATTTGATCGATTGGCGTCTTTTCTTGTATTTTATTCTGGAAACTTATTTCGTGATACTCAAGTAGATTTTTCAGCATGAGAACTATCTTTTATTCAATATTTACTCACCAAAAATTAATTGATTCATTTATTCGGCGAACGACTGCTTAAAGCAGGCGATCAAAGATCTTGCAATAAAAAAACCTATTCTTGACGATATGTCATATTAAGAAAAGAGAAGAAAGTATTCATCTAATATATCCACTATCAAGAATTATCGGTCAGTACTTTTTATTCTATCCCCTGATGGCTCGGTAAATGTCGTATAGTTCGTTTTTTAATCGACCTGCATAGAACAAAGACGAACCAAATAAAGAATAAAGAATTTGAAATACATCTATAATCAGATTTCTCTTGACAGATTATCAAAATAAATGGAAATACTTATGGCAACGCTGGCAACTTAAGCTCGAATGAACTACGTCGCAGCTATCGTTCTTTTTCATGTTTGTCGCTGCTGTCATTTGCCTCAATCGGCCTCAATGGTGTTTCGACGGTGTTTGTGCCTGCAAACAGCGGGTTATGATGTTCGATGCTGCTTAAAATAAAGGTTAGTAATCAAAGATCTATGGTCGTTTGTTTTCACTCTGCTAAAATAGTATAAAATGCTAAGTTTTATTTGAATAGCAGAGTGTAAACAAACGCCCATTAAACTTTGATTGCGAGCTTTTTCATGAATTTCACCATAAACCTCGTCTAACGGGGTCTAACCACCCGCATTAAATTACGTCTAACGTTAGACTAACTGGTTAGCTATGTACACTAGTAATGTCTAACATCATGTGTCAGATGTGTCTAACAGACGTCTAACATTAGTCGAAAGTTAGACAAAATGTTTGACGAACAGTCTAACGTGTTCGACTAACGTTAGGCTAATGTTAGACTAACCTTTCTTACTGGGTACTTATCTGGTCGGCGCGCTTTCGTCAAATTAAACGGTAGTCGGTTACGCGTCTTCTCCATCATGTCAGGTGTACCGCAAGGAAGCGTTCTGGGACCACTGATTTTTATATTGTTCGTGAATGACTGAAATCACGCTTTCTCCTCTACGCTGACGATCTAAGAATCTTCAAGGTTATATTATCCCATCTCGACAGTTGCGCTCTTCAGGCTGACATCGACGAGATTTTGTTGTGGTGTTCTGAAAATGGAATGGAACTGAACATCAAAAAGTGCAAAGTTATTTCGTTCACCCGCCGGCAATCCCGAACAGAGTTTGATTACTCCATCAGCTCAGAAGCTATAGAGCGTGTTCAAGCAATTCGTGACCTAGGGGTTACTGTAGATACAAAACTCCGGTTCAATGAGCATATTAGCACAACTACCACAAAGGCCTTTGCAGCACTGGGATTTATTCGTCGCAATACAAGTGGTTTCACCGATATATATGCTCTCAAGGCGCTGTACTGTTCGATCGTTCGTAGCATCATGGAGTATGCTGTTAGCATGTGGTCGCCTTATCACTCAGTTCAGATCATCCGGATGGAAAGGGTTCAACGCAATTTTGTACGGTATGCTCTTCGTCAACTTCCGTGAAATGACCCAGCAAATCTACCTGACTATCCGAGTCGTTGTAGACTGATCGATTTAGAAACTTTAATGCACAGACGTACTAACCTACAGAGGTTATTTGTTTTTGACATTGTCGAAGGTGGTGTAGATTGCCCGGCGCTGTTGCAAAATATCAATTTTTAAGCACCTTCTCGCCAGCTTCGTGACCGTAGTTGACTTGTAGTCAGTCGCCATAGAACTACGTATGGGCAAAACAATCCTTTCGATAACTGTGTTAGATCGTTTAACAATGTGCTGTTTTTGATTTTAATATGTCTTAATGTGTGTTCAAGAATAGAATTAGAAACCTAGGTTAAATACCAGTCTGTTGAGTTTATCAAGTGTCTGGGTTCAATTCCCGGTCTGATATAGAACTTTTCGTAAAAGGACAATTTCTCCATTCCTGAGGCACTGTCGTATAAAGCCAATCGCACGTTAGATCTCGGACACTTTTCTTTCAGTGTAGATTTTGAATTATTTCACGGATCGCTGAAAAGTTACACATAGATGACAGCTGAAATTTTCCACATTTCGTGGAACAACATGTTTACATTTTTGTTACATGCAGTAAAATGGCGTCGAGCCAAGTGGAAGAGCACAAACGCATTTTGTACGAACGGCAGCAAAATCCAAATTAATCGGTATGCGATCTTGCCAAGAAACTAAAACTACCGAAAAGTACGGTGTTTTGTGTTTGCAAATCATTTGAGCAGCGCTTGGCTGTGGATCTGAATGTTGGAAGTGGAACTAATCGAAAAGTATGCTCCCGACAAACGGACAAGAAGATGGTAGCCATTATTGAGAAAAAAAAAACCAATTTTTCTGTGCGAAAAGTGGCTCGCAAAGTTGGGAAGTCAAAATCATACGTACAAAAAGTGAAGCAGAGGCAAAGACTGAAGGCGTACAAAGAGAAAAAGGTACCCAACCTTGATGGCAAGCAAAATTTCACTGCAATTTCTTGCAAACATTTTCTTGTATCATAATAGACGACAAAACATACGTACTCGAAGACTTTAAACAGCTTCCTAGTCTGGCTTTTTATACCGCTATGCAAAGGAACGCCGTTGCCGACCGTTTCTGGATAAAGAAGGTGTCCAAATTCCCGAAAAAGTATTTGATTTGGCAGTTGTGGTCGAAAATCTAAAAGTTTCGTCTCTACCGGCACTATCTATAAGGATTTGTACAAGAAAGAATGTCTGCAAAAGTGGTTGCTACCGTTTATCAGAAGCCACGCCTCTTCAGTTCTGTTTTGGAAAGATTTGGCCTCTTGTCACTATGCGCAATCCATCCTTGGAATGGTATAAGGTACAATAAGTCAAATACGTGCCTAAAACAGCCAATAATTCACCGAACTGTCCAAAACTTTGCCCAAATAGAGAAGTACTGGGCTCGGGTTAAGCGGAAATTCTTAGTAACTAAGAAGAAAGCAAATGGTACCGACGATTTCAAGAAAAGATGGAGAATCGTCACGGCGGGCGTATCTGAGGATACCGTACGGAACCTAATGGCGGGTGTACCACAGAAAGTTCGAGAATTTTATAGAAAGAAGAAATGACATCTAAATCAACTGTTTCTAATATAGATGTAACTTTATGATTGTGAAAAAAAAACAATCGAATTTGTTGAATTATGTGTGTAATTTTTTTTTTTGCTGCTATTATTTTGGTGTCCGAAATTTAACATGGACAGGCTTTAAGGCTTCTGCTTTTTATCGCGTTACAAAAGTGTCCTCTTTATAAAATGAACAGTCTTTATAGATCCTCCAAACTGTTTGGCCCATTATGAAATGAGATAATGAGAACAATCAGTTCTCGAGTAATTCATGATTAGGGCCTAAAAGCCATTTGTAAACAATGACTTTAAACGTTCATATCTCACGAATCATGAGAATCTCACTATATCCAGCTACTCCATATGGTAGAACTAAGATTCTTATACCAGATGCTGCTTTCATTTCACGAGAGTGAAATAAGATTCAAGAGAAATCGACCTTTAAAGTCATTGTGTAAAAATGGCTTTTAGGCCCTTAATATGAATTACTCGAGAGTTGTTATTAAATCTTGAACCTGTAAAACAAAGAAGGAAGCCCGTTGTCAACAAGTGGTAGTACATATCATAGATGTATTTTGAGGAAACAAGTATATTTAAGTCTACTTAGACGGCATCGATTTTATGCAAAATTATGTCTCCTGAAACCGAAAAAAACGCAACTCTTTCGCGTCTCTTTAAACTCATTCTTAGATTCTAAAGGACGGCTGCGTTTGTCGAACTTAAGGCACGAAAATTTACATAAAATTTTGATAGTGTACTGCGCTGACAATCAAGCTGCATCTAAATCGGAGTCAAAAAGCCTATGATTATTTTGAGCAACTTTCAAAAATCTGAATTTATTAAAAACAGAACTTTCCATTTTGTGAGCTAACGCTTCAAAGAATTTCAGCCTCTCGAACAGTTGAAATTATTGACTGAACCATTTAAAGAATGCGGAAGGAATGTCTATTGAAAAACACTAAAAGCATTCGTTTTCTTTACAATCTCTAGAGCAAATAGTCGAATACACATACTCATCAACCCTAATCCATTTAGGCACCAGAGGAGTAATTGCACATCAAATTGGTTTCCATTTTCATCTCAGTCGAGTCGACACAAAAGCATTAGATCGCACGATCGATGAAAGTTGAAGCCCCCTTCCAATGGGCAACAACAACAAAATAAACCAAAACAAAAATTGTTGTGTCTACTCAAATTCTCCTCTAAAAACAAGGCCGCCCGATCTGATTTTTCGGAGTGGGAAACCTTGAAGCACACCGGCCAGCCCCGGGGCACGTTTTCTTTGATTCCATTAGTCATCTGAATATCCACTCATTACCGATCGCTATGGACGGCTACACTTCTAACTCGGCTGGCGTCTGCAATCGACGGAAGAAGGTGGTGGGGGATTCGATGCCAATGCAGTGCGAAAAGTGTTATGCTCAATTTGAATCGCTCTTGAAAATCCATTCCACGATTCGGACAAGAAAAGCTGTTGAACCACTTCTATGCTGGCTGGGCCTTCGCCGACTTTTATGAATGAATGGAACGATGCCGTTAATAGACTGTTTACACAAATGCGAGCCGTAGCAAAGGAACGTGAGAATCGAATCGCCCTGCGCTGGGTCCGAATGTGGCGTTCGGTGTGAGTCATATGCTGAAGGAGCTTGAGAGGTGGTCCTTCAGGCTCTGTATCGCTGGTCGATTAGATATTAATAACAGTATGAAGCCAGAGCTGCAGTACGCTCCAGAACAATATGAAAAGTGAATTTATTAAGCACAGGTGGGACACACAGCTGACTCAGTTGACAGTAGCTGAAACTTATCTGCTGCATAAGTAATGTTGAAATGTTTCATGATTTCGAGAATGGTGTAGCAGAATTTTCAAGATCACCTCGACTTAAGTGCTATTAATTGCTGCTCAACCGCAATCATTTGCGGTGGTACAATAGAACAAACCCACTGGGACGGTGCTCGTGGATTAGTCATAACTCAATCATACATGCATGCCGTACTATCTGGTGTATGTGTTCATTGTAGTCATTAGCCCTGTGAGGATGCCGTTTGTGCAATGTGTTTCTGCATCAAAAGCGCCAATCGCTTCGAGCATAGAACCCGAACCAAGGTGATTTATGGTCGATTGTGCACTTCAAACAGACCTATGATCCCAGAAGGAATCCACCCCCTCGAACGATTTGTCCATTTCAGATCACCGACACACGACTTGAACAGACAAAATCATCAAGATTGTTCGACCTGAAACATTGTGTAACGTCGCATTTCCCAGCTGTGGTCAGTCCGGCGTCGTTGCGTTGTTCGGGTGATTTGTATGGGAAAAAATGGCGCAAATCGCGGTGACGTAGAATGCCAATAAAAACATTACACGCAATTTTTTTTGAGTGAACCGGACCGACCTATTCTGCGGTGTGAGCGCGTATGCCCTGTGGATTGGATGCAGATGGAAACTGTTTGTTGTTAAAGGCGTATTTGTTTTTGCCGCCGTCGCCTCCGTCATTGACGACAACAACGCCATCAACCGCCGTAGTCGTAGTGTGAGATGTGATTTGCAGCTGTGCAAATAAAACTAGTAAGTTAATGGTAATTGCCGGTTGTGCCGAGGTTGATGGGATGGATTTGTGATTAATGGTCTCAAATTGGGAGGTTGGAGGAGTGGATGAAGGCTTTAGATGAGGGCTTATCGGGGGTGATGCAGAACATGAGAAATAATTGTTGTCGGGATGCGTTTTATGTTGATTAGATTGTCTTTTTCTCACGGCTCCCTAACGGCCCTCACATCCAAACTTAACAACGCGGGGGGCAACCCCCCTCCCCCGCATTTAACCGAAACCACAACGGGACCAACCCCCCCGTTTTGTTTTGGCTTCCTCGGGACCCATGCCCATGACCCAAATTCATGGGATATTTTATGTTCATTTAAGACAGATATCACCTGTCGCCTACACTGATAGGCAAAATAAAGTGCCCACCTCTTCGTTTTTTTCAATTTCTCTCATTTACTTGGTTCAAATTAAAGTAAACACACTGTATTTTTTTATTATCTTATTTTTTATATTCTTTTTAAGTTTCACTTATGGAATACTGAAAAAAAAGGAGTTTTACTTAAAGAAAAAAAAATCAATTTGTGTTGAAAAAAAAACAGTGACAAAATAAAGTGCCCACTTCAAAAATCGATATGTTTTCGATAAGTTTCCATTGGAAGACCCCTCGATTGTTTATGTTTTGATATTTTGACATGTTTTGAAGCAAACGGCTCAACCTGGTGCATTTGTATACGTGATCGCATTTGATTCAATTGAAAAAAAAATGGAGAACGCAGTGCTTTCGAAAGCAATTCCCTTGTGTATCCGAAAATTGGTCGTTCGTGATGTGCAAAACGGTGAATCGCACCGGGCTGTCGCTAAGAAGTACAGTATCAGTAAGGCAGCGGTTGGCAAAATTCTTCTGAAGCTTAAAACGTTTGGATCAGTGGTGGATCGCCCTGGCAGAGGCAGGAAGCGGAAAACGGATGCGAGAACGGACACCAAGATCATGCGCGAAGTCAAGAAGAACCCGAAGGTAACTGTCCGCGAGATCCGGGAAACCCTTCAGTTATCAGTTTCCGGTCGAACTGTTCGTCGCCGTCTCGTAGCACAGGGGTTGAATAGCAAACTTGCCCGGAAGCGCCCATTTATCAGCAAGGCAAACAAAGCCAAACGGCTTAAGTTTGCTAAGGAGCATGCTGATAAGCCCCTAGAGTTCTGGAAAACGGTTCTCTGGACGGACGAATCAAAATTCGAGCTGTTTAACCGAAAGCGGCGGGTTCGTGTTTGGTGCAGATCGGGAGAGGAGCTTCAGGAGCGCCACATCCAAGGCACGATGAAGCATGGAGGAGGAAATGTGATGGTCTGGGGGTGTTTTTCGTGGGGTGGAGTGGGAAGCATTGTGAAAATCGACGGGATAATGACGGCAGATTCTTACATCAACATCCTGCGAGAAAATCTGGAGGTTTCGCTGATCCAGACGGGCCTTGAAGAGAAGTTCGTATTCCAGCAGGACAACGACCCGAAGCATACTGCCAAGAAGACCAAGTCTTTCTTCCGGTCTTGTCGGATCAAACCGCTGGAATGGCCTCCACAAAGCCCGGACCTCAATCCCATCGAGAATTTGTGGGCGATTCTCGATGCCAGGGTTGACAAAACTGGTGTTACCAATAAAAATAACTATTTTGAAGCCCTGGAGCGCGCCTGGGAAGAGCTAGATCCACAGCACCTAAAGAACCTGGTCGAGAGCATGTCGAAGCGCCTGCAGGAGGTCCTGAAGGCCAAAGGAGGACACATCAATTATTGAAATGCTTTTATTTTACTTTAATTTATGTTTTCTGTAGCCTAAATGAAGTGGGCACTTTATTTTGTCACTGTTTTTTTTTCAACACAAATTGATTTTTTTTTTTTTCAGTAAAACTCCTTTTTTTTCAGCATTCCATAAGTGAAACTTAAAAGAATATAAAAAATAAGATAATAAAAAAAATACAGTGTGTTTACTTTAATTTGAACCAAGTAAATGAGAGAAATTGAAAAAAACGATGAGGTGGGCACTTTATTTTGCCTATCAGTGTATATAAAAGTTTCTCATTATATCATTTGTCGTCTTTTGTCATTATCAGATTAATTCCAGATCTTGCCGCAGCGATGGCACTGCAGTCTACCTTTTCCAAATGTAGCGCTAGAGAGTTGCAGCTTTGGGCAAAATTTTTCAGTATGTCATTTGTCGTCTTATGGCACTATCATATTAGTTCTAGGTATTGCCGCAGAGATGGCGCTGCTGTCTGTCTTCGCCAAATGAATCTCTAGAGAGTTGTTGTCTTCGGCAAAGTTGACTTGTGAGATTATTTGACATGTGAGATTATCATATTAGTTCCACATCTTGCCGCAGTCTATCTTTGCAAAATGAGGCTCTAGAGAGTTGCCGTTTTCTGCAAGTTTCTTAGAATGACATTTGTCGTCTTTTGACAACATCTCATTAGTTCGTGATCTTGCCACAGAGATGGTGCTGCAGTCTATGTTTGTCAAACGAAGCTCTAGAGAGTGGCCATCTTCGGAAAAGTTTCTCATTGTGACATTCTTTTACTTATTCCAACCCAAAACACGAGTTAGTTTATTATTTAAATAAAAAAAACTCTTATATAGTTTTTTTGTGTTTTTTCTTTTAAATAAACAAACAAAGAATTAATTTTTCCCCAAACAACCGCAGAGTAGTAAAAAGTTTACTAAAAAAAAAAAGCATTTTTGTCTAAAAATTTCTACAGTGCCGCACAATTGTGCTCTTGTCTTTTCTCTCAAAAAAACCTCTAGAGGGCAAAGTTGTTCACTACCCCCACAACGAAAAAAAAATAACTACAACAAAAATAATTTCGAGTGTAAGATATATTATCACAAATAAATTAATCTCGTTTTCAACATACAACCTCTACATGAACACATATAATGGATGCCATATTGTCAATGAAAGGTTTTATATTGTCTGCACTAGGTCTGGATTAAAGGGTTTTCCGATCCAAATTTGGCCAAACAGTAATGTGTGTGAGTCGATCATAGTTTTTATTAATAAGTCAGATACTTTTTCTTTGTTAAGTTCAGTTAATACAGAATACAGGAGAAATATTCAACGAAGCTGCCTTTTTACCGAACGCGAATTGCCGGGTCTTTCGTTTATCACCTGCCATAAGATTTTGTACAGTCTCCTTGTCCACTTTATTCGCCGCAGAACGCCAGTTTGCCATGAACTGTTTCTCGCTCACAACAACTTTTTGAGTCTTCTTAAGGTTCCGCTTGACGATGGCCCAATATTGTTCGATTGGGTGGAGCTCTGGCGTGTTGAGAGGGTTCTTGTCCTTGGGCATCACTTGAACGTTGTTGGTAGCATACCACTCCATGGTTTTTTTTTCGTAATGGCAAGATACCAAACCCGGCCAAAATAGAACAGAGCAATTGGTTGACGGTTCCGGTCGCAATGAAACCGTTGCTATTAAAGCCACAGGTACAGATGGCCTGCCACACCAGATATTTCTTCACGAACTTTGACAGTTTAATGTGCTTGAAAATATCTGCCACCTTTTCCCGCCCGGTTGCCGTATAAAATTCCTGTCCAGGAAGCTGTTTAAAGTCTGCATTGACGTAAGTTTCATCGTCCTGTACCACGCAATCAAACTTCGTCAGCCTCGTTGTGTGCAACTTTCGCGATCGTGCTTTGGCCGACATGTTTTGTTTATCGATTGTTAGCTCTATCTACGGTTGAAGGCGCCAGTCCCAGCTTCTTTGCGAAATCTCGGACGGAGAGGTTGAGGTTCCGCTCGAAACAGCGGGCAACTCTTTTTGTCGTCGCTGTTGCCTCAGGTTTTCGATTTCCCCCCGATCCAGCTTTCCTGGCTGTCGACAAACGTTCACCGAACACTTTTAATACGTTGCTAACAGTTGATTTAGCCACATTCAACAATTGCGCCACTTTGGCGTGAGAGTAGTTTGGATTTTTGCCATTCACGTGCAAAATGTTGATGCATTGCTTCTCTTCCTTCGATGACATGTTGATAACTGAAATGCTTATCTCGAAATTGCCAAAATGATCGGCTATTGGATTCTCGGCTCAACCTGGGTTGTGTACACCACTTTGATCAATAAATTCGGATACACTTTTTCATGTGCCTGTAAGAGACATCCCGAGCAAGAGAAAATATCATATGAATACCTAATTTTGATCTTGATAACTGGCCTTGGTATTAAAGAGCTCAGATTAAGAGGTAAAATACCTAAGCAAAATACCTAAGAATTGCAAGCAAAATGTCTCTAGAATAACTAAACTTGATATTCCGGATACCTGGGTAAGTATCTGCCCGAGCAGAAGCAAATAACTTGATAACTGGCCTTGGTATTTAAGAGCTCAGATTAAGAGGTAAAATACCTGAGGATAATACCATCAAATTGTTCCCACAATGTCATGCGAATACCAAATTGAGGTAAGACAATACCGAAATAATACCTCTAAGGTGACCAGATACTTACCCAGGTATCCTAAATATCAAGTTTAGTTATTCGAGAGATATTTTGTTTACAATTCTTAGGTATTTTGCTTAGGTATTTTACCTCTTAATCTGAGCTCTTTAATACCAAGGCCAGTTATCAAGATCAAAATAAGGTATTCATATGCTTTTGTGTTCTGCTCGGGTGGTCACCTTAGAGGTATTATTTTGGTATTGTCTTACCTCAATTCGGTATTCGCATGCCATTGTGGGAACAATTTGATGGTATTATCCTCAGGTATTTTACCTCTTAATCTGAGCTCATAAATGCCAAGGCCAGTTATCAAGTTATTCGCTTCTTCTCGGGTATACTGACACATGCGTGCAATATTCATTTTTGATCAGTTGTTTGCTTGCTACGCAGAAAGAAGCAATTTAGGGAAATTGTAGTGAGACGATTTTTAAATGGCGACCGCCCTGGCGCGATTTTCAAAAGCCTGAAATCTTTTGGTGCTAGGCGTAACTTTATATTCGCGACCATCAAAATGATTCAAGAGACGTCCTTTTTGGAGGACAGGAAAAGGTCCGGGCATCCACGTTCGGTACAGACACAGCAAAACATCAAAATCGTAAGGGAGTGAATCCGACGCAAAGGACAACGTTCATTACGGAAAATGGCGCCAGACCTGGACGTTTCCTACGGATCGGCTCACAATATTGTACGACGTGATCCTGGATTCAAGGCTTTTAAGAAACGTAAGGCTCGTGGCGTTTCCGAAACCATCCAAGCAGAAGAGGTTGGATAGAGCAAAGGTGATACTATTGTGGCACGCTGGTCATGAGTTCATTTTTTCTGATGAGAAACAGGAGCAGCCTCACAACGCACAAAATGAATGGTTTGGGGTGCGATTTGCAAACGAGGTTAACTACCGATTAAGAAGATTAACGCCGTGTATTATAAATCGGAGGTTTTGGAGAAAATTATAACTCCCAACCTACGACCTCTTTATGGAGAAGATCATCCTAGATTTCAGCAAGATGGCGTGCCAGCTCACACGGCAAATGTATTGTTAAGGCCTGCTGTAGGGATAATTTGACGGATTTCCTGTCGAAGAATGAATGGCCACCCAGCGCCCAGAATCTGCATCCATTGGATTTTTTCGTTTGGTCCTACATGCTATCCAATCTGAAGGACTACAAAATCTCGAATCTGGACCAGCTCAAGGTAGTTATCCAGAAAATTTGGGAGGATATGCCAATGGAATAAGTACGTGCTGCTTTGAGGTTGGTAAAGAAAGTTAATGGAAAGTAATTCCAAAACATTTGCTGTAGTTAATCTATATAGTTAGAGAGTAAGGCCTGTACTCGAAAAAAAATGCACCATTTTTATCCGTATGTAACTTTTTTGTCCGTGGATAAAAATTGATGAAATATGAGTATTACTAGTTTGAAGTAAATTGTTAACATGCGCAAAATTTCATAACAATCGGTTCAGTGGTTATTGAGATGTCAGCGAAACAAGAAGAAAATCGCCGGAGAATTTTGCGCGCCGTCATGGAAAATCCGACTGCGACCATGAGATGGATCGGAAGACAACTGGGAATCAACTGTGTCTCGGGTGGTAAAATCTTTTAAGGAGTCCCAGACGACTGAGCGGCGGGCTGGAAGTGGAAGAAAAGCGAAGACAGCTGACCCTGTGAAGGCCAGGAAGGTATTGGATTATTTCAATTCGAACCTTTCGATTCGCGACGCGGCTCTGAAGGCAAAGTGTTCCGCCTGGTTCGTTCAGAAAACCATGAAACGAGCTGGGCTTCGTGTATTCAAGGTTCGCAAGGCACCGAACCGGCGCGATCGACAAAACACGGCGGCCAAATCCTGCGCAAGGAAGCTGTCTCGAGAGTGGTTAACGTAATCGATGTGTGTGGTTATGGATGACGAAACCTACATCAAGGCAGACGCAAAGCAGATACCGGGGCTGGAGTTCTACGTTGCCAAATCACGGTTTGATGTTCCGGAAGACATAAGGAAGAAGAAAGTGGACATATTCGCCAAAATTACAATACTTGCTCTGGCAGGCCATATGCCAATGCGGTAAACTGAGTAAACCGTACATCACAACGGGTACCATCAACAGCGAAATTTACCACACCGAGTGCCTCCAGAAGCGTCTGTTGCCCTCTGCGGTCCCACTGAGCTAAGACATTATTTTGGCCGGACCTGGCATCATGCCATTACGCGCGATCAGCGTTGGATTGGTACAGAGACCATAACGTTGTTTTTTTTTACCAAAAACAGCCAACCCCCCAAATTCCGGTGGAAAGATTTTGGCAAAGATATTGCGTCTGCGTTATTTCAATGCATTGTGAATGTGTATCCGAATTTATAAATCACGGTGTAATATGAATTTGGAATTGACAAAACAAGAATCTTTCGTTTTATTTTTATTCAAATAGATTATAGTGGATGGATGTGTTTGTAACAGATATGTTTGAAATACAGGGTTGTTTTACATTTACTGGGTGTAATTCTTACGATCGTAAGAATGAGGCGTCAGAATTATCTCTTCTGCACTAAAGCGTCACAATATTGGCTTCAATCGAGAACAGTAATGCAACAAAAAGTCTTCTTAGTCTCATGCTTAATTTGGCACCCAACATTTTCAGCATCCACAAAGAAAAATTGATATTTTTAACGTTGGACAAAAGGGTGAGTCGATAATTATTGCGACACTTTAGATTGACGGATAAATCGGCTAGAGTTATTTAAATAAAATCAAATGTTTACAATAGTACAGTACATGAATTAATTTCAGCTAAAAAACGTCGGTTGATTTAAGGGATGGGATTTGAGTAAATAGCTCGACATTTGCCATTGACGCCCTCCATCAGAACCTGTGCAGTCGTTTCCGGTACGTTATTTTCGGTTTTTTCCTCTTAATCGTCACTTCTTTTTCGTATGTCGCCTTTCTCGTTGGAAGCACGTGCTTCATCGTAGCTCGATACGTTTCGATCGGATGGAATTCAGAACAATTTGGAAGGTTTATGTCTTTCGGTTAAAAATCCACAAAATTAGCCGCATACCAGTTTTGACCAGTTTTGAAGCAGTGGCATGAAGCCAAATCGGGCCAAAACAACGGTTTTTGATTGTTTTGTTTTTAAAACCAAAAAAGACGTTTTTGGACGAACTTAGACTTGTTAACCTCACCGTTTATGTTGCTTTTGTCACGAATGTTTACTCCATTTGCCACAAGTACACCTGGCCTGCCAAATTAGGACTGTCGAAGTGAATTTCGACAGCTTCTTCCATTTAAACGGTCATACACAAAAAACTATTCGTAAATATTTTGGCCCCGGCAATTGCTGAAAATTTCCTTTGATGCAGGTCTTATCACCAATGATTCAGCACCGGTATTTCGTTAGCCGATTCGTGTAGAGTTTCCGGGCACGTGCTTTGACAACACTCTGTTGGCGTTCGTCTCGATTCAAGAAGTTCTCTACCGTATAAGTTTTCAATCCGAATTGATTTTTGGCCTCTTGACAAAACTTTGCGAAACGTCAAGTTTTTTTTGCCAAGTCCCGTCGAAATATTCAGATTTCTCTGTAAATGAGCAATCAGCGCTTTTCCGATTTTTTTTTTGGCGCGTTGTTCCTGGTTTTAGACTGGCATCTTCCACTGTCATCTGTTCCTGGAATCTTCGGGGACACTTTAAACGATCGAATGATGCATATTCATAAGTTTTCTCTTGGTGCGATAAAACAACCCAGAATTTTGGATAGGTGAGTGAAGAAAATCCTTTGTTCAATTGGCCGTTTTTTTTTTCATTCCGACCGTAAACACTGTACTCTAAAGAGAACTTGGACTAAATATACGTAATTTTTGTTTGGTATGAAAAAAGTTACGCAAGATTAAAAATGTTACAATAATTATCGACTCCCCCTTTACGTCTAACCTTGCTAAATTTTAGTTGGATAAGGTGCGGCAGATTTTGAATGAAAATAAAATTCGTTCTACTGAACGGAATGACTTATGTCCTTATGACCATGTCCACCGTATGACCGTATGAGGATATAATACACTTTTTCTTTTCGACGTGGTTGTCTAACTACGCCACTTGTTTTTCTAATGTATTGATGTTATTATTCTCTAAGGTTCTGCAAATGAATACGTGCCATCTTTGCCAGCTTTTTTTCAGTGTCTTTCTGTCGCGGAATTACGAATCTATTTCATGACCCGGTAAAGTTTTGGGTCTGAGATTTTCAAAAGTGAGTCTACGTGGTTTATGAACAGGCCCTGATTCTGAGTAGTGACAGTGTTTGGCTATGTTCAAACGTAACAAACGGGATTTTTTGCGTCGATATGTGACAATGGATGAAACATGTATCCTTCACTTCAATCTTGAATCAAATGGATCGTTTTCCCAATGGACAGCAATCGATTAATCTCGTCCAAAAAGCCCAGCTCGAAATGTTATGGCCTCGATGTTTTTTGGTAACGCATTGCATAATATTCATCGTCTACCATAAGAAGGAAAATAAATACAGCACTCTTCCCCGCTTTGTTGATAAAACTACTATCAAAACTGGTTTGTCTACCAACACCTCCTCTGTGCTTGTTTAAAGTCGAAGATTGTACCAAGTGGCTCATTCAATATACAGTTTTGAAAAAAGTTATTAAACATTTAAAAGACCAAAAACATTTTGAAAATGTTCTAGTGAAAGCTGTTATGGCCACTTGAGAACCTTCATAAAAACTATTGGCTGTCATGAAAAAAAGGATACGGTGAAATGGCCACAGCTGTCAAACTTCACTGTGATATCTTGGTTGGTTTTTGTTGTTCTTTGATCGATTATCTGCTCTTCTGATTCATTTAGCAGTCAATAATATCTAAGAAAAAAGTCCCAGTGTTGCAGAAATTTTTGCCTGATAGAAAAATATCCAAAACAAAATGAGTTTTTACAGCTCCAAATCATATGCGCATTTTATTTTATGGTGAATTTTTACACAATAAGGGCCGAAAATTAAAGCGCCTCGGAAATAATTTGAGTTGACAACAAAAATAAAATTAAAACAAATAAATTCGACAAATTAATCATGAATTTCCCTTCAATGGATGAAATTCAAAACGGTTATCTAAAATAAGTCCGAAATCGGTCTTTAATCAACAGTTAATTTGCATTACATTTAAAATTTGGTACATTTACTATTCCACATTTCAGTAATTTTTTGTACTTTGTTATAGCGATTGGAAAAAATGACAGTTTTGCCAACAAGCCAATTTATATATACTATATTTATAAAACTATTGGTTCATTTGATTGTTTAAGGAATTCACGGCAACATGGTTTTAAAATGCTTTTTCAACTGTCCATAATTATATAATTTGAATGAGTCCTAAAACGGCATATCAACACAGCATTTTACGAGTTCATAATGTCGAAATAAAACCTTTGATAGGAGTAAATGGATTTGAAAAAAACAAGGTTTTAAAATCGTTGTGAACAAACTGTGTGGGTTCTCATAAACCTGACTCAAATGAGACACCTATTGGCACCTTTTGGTGCCATAATGAAACCAAATTGATTTCTAATGGCTTTTATTCAACTCTATTAAAAGTCAATAGAGCTGGATGGTTTAGGCAATGTTACTTGGATTCTGAAGCAAGATCTGAGACTCCATACATTCAAAAAACGAAAAGTTCATGGGCCATCGAAGAAGAAAATGCTCGTAAAAACGAGTCTTATTTTAGCGGGGCACGTTGAGAAGGTTGACGTCTTTCCCGACTAAAAATTGTTTAGCCTGTAGTCCCACATTGGTCAGTGCACAGGCAAACGGTAATCCGCACTTTGTAGTTTTGGAAGCTTTTCGCAGTTCGTTTTTTTTTTGAAAGTCGGTTTTTTTTGGTATAATTACAACTGCAGTTGAGGTTCGAGTTTCCAAAGAAAAAAGTGCAGTTTTAGTTATCTGATAACGACAAAATATTAATTGCATTTGGCAGTCGTCAAGTTATTGTGTACAGCATTAATATTCACACCAGCAGCCCATCAAATTCTATTGTACCTTAGATGTCGAAGAAATCTTGGTTCATGGAGGATAGATGTTGGTCATGTGATGTTTCACCTCATGTCTAATAATTATTCTTTGATATTTATACCGTATTGGGCTGAGCAACAGAAATCCATGTGATTGTGAATGAAGCTACCAGGACGTTTATCGCATAATTTGGTCTTATGCTAAGCATCGTGAAGTCAGATGTCGAGTACATGCAACAACCGCGAAACAAAGACACCAATACTGCATTCGTTCCAGTTTGATAAAGTGCGACCAAGCCGCGGATTAAAAACAAAAACTACCGTATTCTAACGCCGATAAAATCGTTGTCCGGTACAACGTTAGACGATCTTGCCATCCGCACATCCTGCACCCTACTAGGTTCCGGTAATTGTTCGAAAAAACTTTAAAAAAAGTTTCGTTGATGGAACTAACGTACTCAATGTGGGATCTCCAGAGGCACTTTGAATCGAACCAGACCCCAAGATATTTGAATGACATAGAATGAGTTATCGGTGTACCCAAAATTTGAAGCTTCGGTTGTGCTTGGTTACGATTCCTACAAAAAAAAACACCAACTCATTTTTCTCCGTAGAGAATTCGATACCAATCCCTAGAGCCCAAGTACACAAATTGTCTAAGGTATCCTGTAAGGGTCCTTGCAGATCGATCCCATTGGGCTCCGTGACGTATAGTTGTCACTTAGACAACCGTTAATGTCTTTGACATAATAATTATATAGAAGTGGGCTTAAACATGATCCCTGGGGAAGACCCATGTAGCTTAATCGGGATGCTGTCCATGAGAGAAGCTCATATGTTTCTCTGCCAGCAAATTGTACAAACAGTTATTCATTAATGGTGAAAGGCCACAAACGTGCAGTTTATCTGAAAAAACTTCAACAGATACTGAATCAAAAGCCCGCTTGATATCCAATAATACAGAAGCCATATGCTCTATTTTTAACAAAAGCTAACTGAATCTCTGGAGAAAGCAACACGAGACAGTCGTTCGTTCCCTAAGTAGGTTGTTCATCGCAACCCATTTGTCCAGAATTTTGAATACACGACATTCGAATACAATGGGTCGATAGGAGTTGCGATCGGACACGAGTTTACCAGTTTTTTTTCAATGGCAATAACTTGCAACCTTCACCAATCATCCGGTACCATCTGGAGTTCCAGAAGCTGATTAAACAAGTTCCGCATGCGCCTCCACGCCCACGGAATACTTTAAACGGGCTGGGTTTTTTTCGGTAAACCTGTTTGCATTGCTGATCCTACCATGGAGAAAGGGGATTTCCTGCGAAAGATATGAGTTCCTGGAACTTGTCGAGTTTGAGCTTGAAGAGCGCTGTCTAAGATCAGATTGGAAAGGAAGTTGTATTCTTCGAGCAGCGGAAACCCTTCTACCATTATCGTTACGGCTTCATCTCTAGCTATACTGAACTTTTTCCAATCAAAATTACAAGTAAGATTGTATGTGACGTTGATGGATTCCGACGGATTGAATCCTGTGCAACCGATTTTTTTTTTATAAGAAGTGGTCATTACCGTGGGGATCTTGAATCACATTCCATGTGCAACCCCACTCCCCCCCCCCCCCCCCCCCCCTCCCTCCCCCCTATCCCCCTAAGCCCCGCCTCCCCCCCCCCCCCCCACCCCCCCCCCCCCCCCCGCCCCCCCAAAACTCCAAAAGTTTTTGTTTTGGGCCCCAAGAAACCCCACAGCAACTCCAAGGCTTTTTTTTTTTATAACCACCCCCAAAGCGCCACCTCCACAACCCCAATTGGAGGAAAATTCACTCTATAGAAGGAGTCAAGCATGCATTAAAAAAGCGACTAAATGTTCTGATTTTTCAAGCGATTACCCTGCCACCTGGTGGTCGGTCCACCAGTCAGTAGTCAATATATACTAGTTGCCTATATACTATGAAAATTTGACAGCTCCATCAGTTTGTTTACGGCAGCTATGGCGAGAACAGTGAAACAACTTCGATCTATGGTTTGTTCGTACCGCCTGCTCCATCCAGGCCTCAACACGTCGGCCATCGCGGCCTACTTCGTGTCGGCCGGATACGATCGCGTAAACATCTACAAGATTTCGGCACTTCTGGAGAAGAGAGAGTCCATCGAGCGGAAGCCTGGTCCCGGCCGTCCGACCGTTTTAAGCGACCGGTAGATTCAACAGAAGTTCAAACGGAAAACGGAAGGCAAGGTGGCCACTTCTTTTCTTGCGCTGAGTCGGCGCGATCGGCCAAACGGCCAATAAGTATTTGGCCAAAATGGATATCCACATGGGGGAGGCCCCACCCCCCCCCCCCGCCGCAAAACCAAGGGGAAACCCTGAAACAGCCGTGATTCTGGTCAAAGAGATCTTATGGACGACGAGACGTACCTTACGACAGGCAAGGCAAAGACTACTTCACCTTCCCGACAAAAGAAATAAGCAGCGATATATAGTACACAGCGCACAAGAAGTTCTCAAAGAAGATGTTGCTGTGGCTCACAATCAGTGAAAAGGGGATGTCACGATCCCTCTTCTTTTTGTCGAGCTGGCAGTGAACGGCGAGATACAATACGAAGAGCCTCCCAGAAGTTGCTGCCTTCATTAAAAAGTACCACTAGGATGACGAAGTGGTGTTTTGGTCGGATCTAGCGTCGTCTCACTACTCGAAGCGGGCGCTGGAGGAAATGGAGCGGTTGGGCATTCCGGTGGTGCCCAAGCATGCCAACCCTCCCAACGTGTTCCAGCTCTGCCCAATCGAAACATTCTGAGCCAATTTGAAGAGGAGAGTACATTCAAATAATTTTGTGGCCAAAACAACGGATGATTTGATCAAAAAGGTGACCAAGCAACTGAAGAATATGTCTACACGTTTTTTTTTCACCAGTGGCCAAAGTTCTAAGGCAGGGACTAGAAGTATTTTTGTGAAGTTTATAATTTCTTAATGAATATAATACAATTTGGTTTGATAAAATATCTTTTTCCGTTATTTTTACCTTCCATCCGAAAATATTCGCTTTTTAAATGCGCGCATTAGCACTTTTTGATTTACAAAAGTGCTCCTCATCCACGTGAATCCTCACGATCAAGACGAATAAAGGTTGTACGAAATCAAATTGTACCACTTTTAAATGGCTGTAACTTTTTACCCGTTGGGTATTTTCTATTGAAATTCAGGGTGGAATTACTTCAATGTGTATTTGTTTACGCTGTGTAAGTTTCACTTGCAGATGTGCAATCGTTGCGAAGATGAAGTTGGAAGAACAGCAGCGGTGCAAAGAAATTGTACGGACGCACCTCGAAAATCCGGATCTTTCTCATGGGCCATCAGCAGGAAGCTGGAAATGGTACATTCTACGGTGGCTCGTGTATAAAATCGGTACCACGAACGTTTGACCATCGATCGAAACGAAAAAAAGGCAAAAATGGATCTCCGTATAGTGTTGAGGATCACAAGCGGGTAGTTCAAACTTTCAAGAGGAATCCCAACAGTTCAGTTCGAGATGTGGCGAAGAAACTGAATCTGACCAAAACATCCGTGCAAGATGCAATAAAAACGTGACACATGTGCACGTACAAAGTCCAAAAGGCGCCTAATCGCGATGAACGGCAGAATACGGTAGGTAAAACACGTGCACGGAAGCTCTACACCCAAATGTTGACGAAACCACATTGCCTCGTTA
This sequence comes from Aedes koreicus, assembly GCA_024533555.2. Taxonomy (NCBI): domain Eukaryota; kingdom Metazoa; phylum Arthropoda; class Insecta; order Diptera; family Culicidae; genus Aedes; species Aedes koreicus. Next base: position 117,470 of record JAHHFK020002678.1, on the reverse strand, counting down.
TGGATGATGAGATGTATGTAAAAGCAGACTTCCGGCAGCTTCCGGGGCTCCAGTTTTTCACTGCTTATCATAAATTCGATGTCCCTGAGGACGTTAGAAAGAGGAATATGTCAAAGTTTGCCAAAAAACATATGATTTGGCAGGCAATTTGCTCGTGTGGAAAGCGGAGCACCCCGTTCGTGACTACTGGAACGGTCAATGGGCAGGTGTACCTAAAGGAATGCCTCCAAAAGCGTCTACTTCCTCTTCTGAGGTCACACGATGGTCCTACGATTTGCTGGTCGGATTTAGCCTCGTGCCATCACTCGAAAGAGGTTTTGGAGTGGTACAAGGCTAAGGAGGTCAACTTCGTGCCGAAGCATCTCAACCCCCCGAACGCACCGGAACTGCGGCCAATTGAAAAGTACTGGGCCATCATGAAGCAGGCACTTCGGAAGCATCCTAAAAAAGTGAAATCGGAGGAAGATATGAAGAAAAAAGGGATTGCCACGCAAAAAAAAGTTGGTTGTTCAGGATCTTATGAGTAGTGTAAAGAAGAAGGTTCGTGAATTTGGGTATGGAATTGAAATTGAATAAAACAAACATGGAAAAATATTCATAACATGTCTTGTTTTACTCCATGAAAGTTGGAAGATGATTGGTTGAACGGGAGAATTTTGCCGAACATTTGTGTGTGTCGCAATTTGATTCCGTGCACCCTTTAGTGGTTAGCGTGGTCACCTTATTCGGTCTGGTATCAATTCCAGTCGGCGCCGTTGGATTTTTCTGAGACGAAAAATCTCTGATCACGTTTTTCTTCGGAAACAAAGTAAAGTTGTTGGTAACGGCCCATATGTTGATGGATTCGATGTGTAGGGTCTAGGCCGTCTCCATGGAGTAACACGCCTTAGGTTGAAAGTCACGTAAAAATGAAACAACAACAACAAGTTTCTATGCTTCCATTTTTTTTATTGTATCAAATGAAGGCAGGGGAAACAGGGATGAAGCCGGTTAAATGTTTTTAGATGACGAACCTTTCGAAAAATCAACCACGCGTCTCCATGAGGCTTGCCATTTGGATTCTGTAACCAAATACACCCTATACTCGAACCGTAAACGGTCACTGGAATCAACTCAAATCAAAAGATTGAAATGAATTCCTTTTGGTCTAAAGTGGATCCACTCACAAAATGCGATTGACGTTGCAGGCTAAAGATCTCGAATATATAATAACGAGACATAAACTAATGGTAACATCTCGCGGTCATCTACTTCCAACCAAAACGCATGAATTTCAGTTGCTTCTAACAGTGACAAGTTGACTGATGCTGATGCCTTTTTATCTCATGCTAAAGTCCATTTTTGCTAGGACACGCTCTCTACTTCATAAGTTTGTACGACTCGAAATTTGTTAATAAAACTCCCTGTTTCCACTTGGTCGAAAACAAAACATACCTCTATTTGTGAGCTATTCTGCTCTCGACTCAACTGAGCCCTATCAAATTCAATTTTGAGTCGTTTTCGGCATCGGTATGCCGTTTACTCATCTAATACAAACACCACCTACCTTATCGTGGCTCTCCTCCAGCTCGATAATCCTAAACTCGAGCAGTTCATTCTGTTCGCGCAGTTCATGGCTCTCTCGAAGTAGATTCTCCTCTCGTTGTTCCAGGTAATCAATCCGCTCAGCGAATTTCACCCTCTCGCGTTGAGCTTGCGCTGCCTAAAAATAAAAGTCGGAAAACGTTCACTGCTATCGTCCGAACGAAAAGGGAGAGTGGTCTCAGTAAACTGACCTCCATCAATTCCCGCTCGAGATCGTCGATCTGCTCTTTGGCTTTGCCGTAATCCGCACTCAGCAGGTCGTATTTGGCCTGCATCCGATCCAGCTCCAGCTTGATCTCCTTCAGTTGGCTTTCGTCCCGAAGCGATTGCAGGTGCTTCTCTTCCGATTGCTGCTGGTGATGGACGTGTGCTCGCCATACTTCCGGCGAGTTGGGACAGCTGGTCGGTTGTGGGCTGAGCGATGCAGGCGCTGATGATATGGCGGAATCAGCATCGGAAACCGTGGATAACTGCCTACCGGTTGTCATCATGGTCGTCCTCACTACACTTGGTTCACTACTATGGGTTAGATTGACGCCGGTGCTACCACTCTCATCGTCGCCGGCGTCGTATTCATCCTGATGGCATACTAATCTACCAGAAGCATGCAAATCGTTGTGAGCTTCCATTGTTCGTGATTCGCGTGGCTGAAAATGTTTCCCCCAAAATGGGGTAAAGTTAAGAATCGTGATTCGCCTGAACCGGAAGGCGCATACTAACCTTAGATGCACTGTCATCATCGCCACACGTCGTCGTTTCTAATTCTAGGGGGGTGCTATTACTGTGGCTATAGTGTTTCGTTGCTTGACTATAACTATGGTAATTATTCCTACTGTTGTAGTTCGTCGTTTCCAAAGAAGGAGTAGAATTGCGACCGTTGATCGTCGAAGTTGACTGCATGCCCGGGGCTGCTACCGGATCAGCTTCAGCATCATTCTGTTCCGGCTCGTCGCAGACAGACTGGATGCTACTGTGGCTTGTGCTCTTGCTGATGTTTCCGCTACATGTCGATTCGGACTCACGCAGTTTTCGCATCTGGGGTGGGGGAGGAGAGAAAGAAGAACAAAGCGATGGTTAGTTGATTTGTTCGCATTTTCTTAAATTGAGTTTGCATATTTTTCCAAAGCCTGCTTTATTAGGCAATTAAATCCTTAAATATTGAGGTCAAAGCTCCCATAATCAGTTAATCCCCTATCTTGAGATGATAACTGAAAACCGAAATCTTTAAGACTCGCTGAAACTTCCACTGAGCTTGTTTCCCGCTTTATGACTTAACACATCGGATTACATAAGCTTATCCGCATACTGCCAAGCCTTTCACGACGGCATAAATAATAATAAATATGCTACGCTAGAGCCATTACACGATGTCATACTTCACAACTTCCTACGCATATGCAGGAAAAGACCAACAAACTACGGAAGAAGTTTTCGTCACAAGTGCCCTAAATCAAAATACCCTAACAAGTCACCCGTTCAGCTTGTTCCCGACCCTCACTGGTAACCTACGCTAAGATTAACGGTCAAACTACGCCACTGATTTCGCACCACATTCGGACGGCATGGAACTCGAAATGTATCATGCCAACCGAGTTGGACCAACATGACAGCACATTAAACATAATCGCATAATCGCATTCACATTCCTGCGTCTCTCGGACTGCCCCATTTGATGTTGCGCATGTTTGCCCGCTCGCTCGTAAGTTCAATGTCTTTTTGCTCTCGCGAATGCCACGCTTCATGGTGCCCATATGGGCTTTGGACCTGTTTAGCGGAAATGGTATCGGGTGAATTATTATGGTCTCCCGATCAGTTCCGAGCCGCCGAATGCGTGGGATTTCTTTCATAACTAAAGCCCAGCCCCAACCTATCCCAGGCCGATGATGATGGTCGATTATTCAACGCTGCGGGCTCAATGGAGGTTGGGTTTTTCGAACAGGGAAAATTATGAAACTCGGAAAATCAGTGCACAACCGGCCGGATTGACCAATTTACGACACATGGCGACGGGCTTCCACGTCTCGGTTCTGTGAGGTGTGGGAAATCGGTTCGGCTCAATTTGATCAAACGCAATGCTTGTGGCGCGTAAGCTAGCAGAGGTGATTAATCGTAATCGGCTGAGCATTACAATGTTGCACCTCGAGGGCTGTCTAAATAGCGCATAATGCTTTTATTTGCAACGATCGCCGTGTGCGGCGTGGGTGTGGAGGAGGAATTTTAAACGCATGTTTTGTATTGTATGCATGAGAGGATTTTTTTAAACTTTGCTAAAATGTTGCAAATTGAAGCACATGGATTTGGTTACAACTGCACTATGGGAATTAGAGCGGGCTATGCGAGCCCGCAACTTAGGACATATGATTTTTTCACAGTTAATTTGGGAGCTTTTGATGATTCTACCATTCCTACATTCAGTGGTGGCACTGTGTGGTACAATAAAACTCTATGCTCAGAGGTGACTCTTCGTAGAGCTAAAGATTGTACTCGAAATGCAACACTTGTCTTTTGTGTACAACTTTTTTTTGCAGGGCCAAAGTGAATGCTAGATTTGGCAGAATATAATGGGATATTTCATGTGAATTTAGCCAGATAACGCCTGAATCTAGCCTGTTGTATGAAAGATTGCAAACATTGTTGTATGGCGCATGAAAGATTGCAAACAATTTCGTTGTTTACGCCTTTTTTGGCTTGGAATTAAACGAGGGAAAATTTTACGCGCCTGTTAAAATTCATTATTTTCTGTGTAAAAATGATTTAAAAAACTTTAAAGGGCATCAAGAACTTTTGAAGAGCTTTTTATTATAAATGTGTGAAGTTTGTTGGTTCTGGAAGCCCTCTCATAATATTTCTAGCGATTTCTTTCAGTGAAAAAAAATGGAAATGTACTTATATTCATTAGCAATCACTCTTGCTTTGTAGTTGACATAAAGTCTGTATCCCACAATCCGGACAACTCAAAACATGGATAAAACATAAATTTCGCATTATATTTCCGTCATAGTTGTTTATATTTCAGATTCATGGGATGTGTCGTGAACAGTGGATTTAGGCAAATCCAATGTTTTTGCAAGGTCCCGTATTGACAAGTCAGGATTTGCCGTACGCCCGTACAAAATTCGCTCGCGCACTTGTTTTTCTTTCGTCGTCATCTTGAATACTAAACATGAAATGTAAACGTCAATCATAGTCTTTTTCATCATAGACTCTCAGCTATACCACAATGAAATTTTTCATTCCTACGTGCAATATTTCAAAAGTTACAATGATTTGAAGGTGTCCGGATTGGATGTGGATTCAATGTGGATCGTATGGAATTTAATGAGGTAGACGGATTATATAATTAATATGGTAATTTTACGCATCATAGTAATTAATAATTCAATAAAAATAATTCACATCATTGGGTCCAAACATTGAAAGCTGATCGCCCAAAACTTCTTCAAAATCATTAGCAGTGATCTTTCCTTTCATGACGATAATAGGCCCAACTGAGTACCATGATATGGCACCCCATACCATAACAGACCCTCCTCCGTACTTCACAGTTGGACGCAGACAATCAGTTCTGTATGCCTCTTCCGGTGTCCTCCACACATAAACCCGCCCTGTAGTAGGGAATTGCGTGTACGATGATTCATCCGAGTATACAACTTGCTTCCATTGATCAACTGTCCATGATTTGTACTCATTGCACCAGTGCAATCAATTTGCGATAACAGCTCGGCCGTACAAGTTTTGGTCGTGGAGTTCCCTTCGAACTGTTTAAACAGAAACGGGCTCTTCCAGCGTTGAATTTAAGGCCGCGGTTGCTTTCACAGCACTTATTCTGCGATCATCCGTTACAGTTCGCTTCAGAAATGTCCTTTGTCTGGCATCTAATTTCTTGTTACGTCCACACGCACTTTTATTTGCCGCCGTTTTACCGTCCTTCAAATACTCAGCCATAATACGGCAAACCGTTGACGCTGATACACCCACTATTTTTGCTGTCTCAGATATCGAAGCTCCAGCTTCTCGAGCACCGACAATTCGGCCATGTTGAAATTCCGAAAGAGTTGTAAACATCGTGCGTGTTCACTACTCCGCGTTCACTTTTTTATAACCCAGTAGAGAATTTTTATGACGCTGTAGAGAATTTTGCGAAATGACAGGTTTCAAAGGCCGGGCAAATTTTGTTGATAGGGGCCGTACATTAATAACGTAAGGCATTTTTATGTAATTCTCGACCCCCCTCCTCCTTGTAAAATTTGTTACATACAAATTCGAAAAATATTGTATAAGTTGTAAGAAAATGTTATAATTGTACAACAAAAACGTTTTTTCTAATAATACTTAATACGTGCCTGGTTTAGAAGTTTTATTATTCCAAATCTGGAAGTGTGTTGTAGTACCCTTTTTCAAATGATATTGGTAATGTTTACATGCGGGGCTTATTGCATGCGAAAGTAACCTCGCAATGGGCATGACTCTTCAGACATTCTGTAATGGTTTGCTGGATCTGCAATAGAGCTATCACTTTATTTGGATGAAAGCTGTTTTCAATGGTCACTTAAAGGATTGTTGCAAACAGATTTCCTGCCTTCCATGGGTCCATTTTTTACCAATGGGTTTTGGATTGAGCACAAATACTTACATTGGGTCCAAATATTGAAAGGCAGAATTTAAAAAAAATATATTTGTTCAAAAAATTCAGATTTATATCATAAGTAGCCCAACCCCACCCCCCCCAAACTCTATCCTTTTTTTCATTTTTTTTTCTACTCCCTCCCTTTACCTCCTTCTACCCGGGGTGGTCCACCCAAAATTCCTTTAAACCCTTGTTCCTTATTCTCGCCCACTGGGTCTTATATTAAATCAAAATTTGAGTTTCATTTGTTTGAACCCCCCCCCCCCCCCCCCCCCCCCCCCCCTTCAGAAAAGGGAGGGGTTTTGAACCACCATAGAAACATTCTGGCCTTTCAAACCCCTCACATGCCAAATTTAATTTTCTCGAGTTATGAAGAAATTTGTGTCTCATTTGTATGAGAGCTCCCCTTCCTGAGAGATAGGGTTTTCTCAAACAATCATAAGAACCTTCCTCAGCCCCAAAAACTCTTCATATAAAATTTCACGTTGGTCGGTTCAGATTTTTCCGAGTCTATAAGGGTCTGACAGACAAAAAGACAGACAGAAATTCATTTTTATAAATTTTTATTAAATCTAGCCTCCAAGAACCCCCACATGCTTAAAGTGGTTTCATTTAATTGATTAGTTCTCGAGTTATGCAGAAATTTGCTTTTTATTTCTGTAGAGCCCCCTTCCCCCTTTAAAATGGGGAGGGGGTTTAAAAGCCATAGAAACATTTATTTCCTTCAAGAACCTCCACAGGCCAAATTTGGTTCCATTTACTTGATTAGTTCTCGAGTTATGCACACATTTGTATTTAATTTGTATGAGAGCCCCCGTCCCCCTGACAGAGGGCGGAGGGGTCTCGAGTTACCTTAGAAACATTTCTTGCCTTCGAAAACCTCTACCTACCAAATCCCCCTACCAGAGAGAGAAGAGGGGTCTCGAACTACCGTAGAAACATTTATTGCCTTTAAAATCCCCGCATGCCAAATTTGGTTCCATTTGCTTTATTAGATCTAGAGTTATGAAAAAAATTCAGTTTCATTTGTATGACAGCACCCCTTCTTGGGGAGGGGAGGGGTCTCAAACCACCATAGAAATTTTATGTTTCGACTCAGAAAAACCCCACTTGCCAAATGTGGTTCCATTTGCTTGATTAGTTCTTGAGATATGCAGAAACTTCTGTTTCATTTGTATGGGAACCTCCCTTTCTAGAGAGGGGAGGGATTTCAAACTACCATAAAAACAGTTCTTGCCTCCAAAAACATTCGCATGCTAAATTTGGGTTCCTTTGCTTGATTAGTTCTCGAGTTATGCAGAAATTTGTTCTTCATTTGTATGGGAGCCCCCCATTTCCAGAGAAGAGAGGGGTCTCAAACTATCATAAGAACCTTCTCTGGCCCCAAAAACTTCTCCATATAAAATTTCACTCTGATCGGTTCAGTAGTTTTCGAGCCTATGAGGTTCTGACAGCCAGACAGACAGACAGACAGACAGACAGACAGACAGACAGACAGACAGACAGACAGACAGACAGACAGACAGACAGACAGACAGACAGACAGACAGACAGACAGACAGACAGACAGACAGACAGACAGACAGACAAACAGACAGACAGACAGACAGACAGACAGACAGACAGACAGACAGACAGACAGACAGACAGACAGACAGACAGACAGACAGACAGACAGACAGACAGACAGACAGACAGACAGACAGACAGACAGACAGACAGACAGACAGACAGACAGACAGACAGACAGACAGACAGACAGACAGACAGACAGACAGACAGACAGACAGACAGACAGACAGACAGACAGACAGACAGACAGACAGACAGACAGACAGACAGACAGACAGACAGACAGACAGACAGACAGACAGACAGACAGACAGACAGACAGACAGACAGACAGACAGACAGACAGACAGACAGACAGACAGACAGACAGTCAATTTTCACAATTTTAATACATGATTTATCTAACGAAGAATGACTGAGGTACACTGCTTGTCATTAAAATAGGTGTAGGAAAAATAAATGCGAAAATTCATGTTATTTTATTACATTTTATTTAATTTTATTTAACTAAACTTCAAAGTAAGACATTTGAAATTTAAGTAATTGCACACAAAAATTCTGAGTTCAAATATTAAATGACTTACTCATAACAATCAAATAAAAAATATGCCTGGTCAGTTGTGTTTCATAAAACTATGGTATAGAAAGCTTCAAATTTATCGAATTATTTTTATTGCATTAATGGCTCTGAGAAGCCTCTGGACCCTCCATTATTTAGAAGAACCATGTTCAATCTTCTTGGCATTGACTCAACCAAGCGCTGACAAGTTTCAGTTGGTAAAGCATACCACTCTCTTTGAACTGTGGTCCATAGTTGATCTTTATTTGAAAATACTTGACCAGATAACTTCATTTTGAGCTCATTCCATAAATTTTCCATGGGATTTATGTCAGGAGATCGACTAGGCCATGAAATAACCGAAACTTTGTTTGTACGAAACCATTCCTTCACATATTTAGAAGTTTTACATACATTAATTGTTATGTTTGTGTCGAGGTGGCAGGGTTATCTGCTTCTCGAGCTACCCCATAGTGGAATGTCAGGCAAATGAAACGTCTGTGGTTCGAATACTACTTTACCATGCCCTTTCACTCAATTTTCAATACCTCTGTTCTATTTCTAGCCTACCGTACACTGACGGAATTTTCAACTTTCTCTTCATATCTTTCATTCTAGCAAACATTACTGTCCACTCTTGGTGCCTCATGGCGATGAGCGAGACATCTCCTTCTACATTATTTAGAAATGTTTTTCGGATCGTTGTCCTGCTGAAAATGCCATATAAAAGTCATATTCTCTTCTGCATAAGGGAACATAATCTCTTCTGCAGGTTCTTTTTCCTTAATAATGGGACCTTTCTTGCAATTCATCCAGAAAGAGTAGTCTGTAGTCTCCGACGAACTGTCCGTGAACTTTTGAAAATTGTCATTTTGGGCTGAAATCCGTCTGGATGACGCGAAAGGATCAGACTTTGCCAATAATATAATGTGATTATCAGTTGTTGTTGATGTTTTTCTTGGTTTTCCACGAGTTTTTTTCTTTTTTAATGGTTTGAGGGCATTAGTGACATAATTTTCAGATCTTCCTAAAGTATTTACGATTAACTTATACGTTTTACCTTCTCTGCGCAAATTCTGAACCAGGAATCTTTCGTATGGTGTACAATGGCGCGATCGACCCATTCTAAGAGAAATACTTTTTTTTATTAAACATCTGAGTTATTTGTGACTAGCAACTGCATGCAAACCTTTCACAATATTACTCGTATACACAAATATTTGAGTTAAAATCAAGTGATATTTTGAACTTGTAGTCGCTCACCTATTTTAATGACCAGCAGTGTATCCTATTTTAATGACCAGCAGTGTATGTATGTATAACGTAAGTTAAGGACTGACCACTTCTCGTGAATTTTTCGTTCTCGTAAAGTGTACCCCTATAAAGAAAACAAAGGCGTTGTCCACGTCAATACGAATAAATCTGCTAGTCATTTTGATTGTTACTTGTGATAGTATCTGAGGTTTAATGTGATATATTTATGTATCAAAATCTGACTGGAATTGTTTTTAAACTACCGCAAGCTCAAGAAAGGGAAATCCAACATTTTCTAGCAGTAATTGAGGCTTATCTCGAGAGTCGAAGTAACTTTTGTCACTTGCTGAGGTGAAAAAAAGTCACTCACAGTGACGTGACTCTTCTGGGTAAATCAAACGGAGAATCACTTCACTGTAAGCGACTTATCTCACCGGAATAACCACAATTGACTCATCACAACCATGATGATAGATCGTTAGCGCAAAACTACAGCGCCTACTCTAATTCCACGAAAAAAAACACCATTTCACGTCATCGTCAGGTGTCTTATCCCACAATTGCTGGTTAATGACCCGTCGTAGAGAACGTGCTTTCTGTTCCAACAGCCAATCCCAGTCTCTTCCAACAAGCTGCCGGGCTGGTCCTCACCTCTTCGGCAACCAATTTCCTCTGGATGAGGAAGAAAATTGCATTTCATCGTAATCGTTCCGCCAGACAGCAACATCGTCATCATGCAATGGATTGGCTGTGGGAGAACCCTTTGGGGGCTGTGAGGGGCACCGAGATTGGATTTTATGTTTTGGCTGTTCCGCTTGCTTAAACTTCGCGTCAGGCAAGAGTGAAAGTCCCGACTTGAACCAATTTTGCCAGCCGACGACGACGACGCCACACAGACAGTCAGTATTCTTTCTTTCAGGTGAGGTTCATGTGTCGATTATTCTCCCGAGGCGGTTGGCCGTTCATTAATGTAGTCGGGAGGAAGCAGTGTGGATATTCGGTTTACGTAACTGTGGCTGTAGCGAGTGCATGGGAAGGACATCCAAGCCTGAGGATCGGTCCGTATTTGCGAAGCGGTGCATATGATATTGATTTCTGCGGCGTCGGACGATGGCGGGAAGTTTCGTGACCGAGTACCTATCAAAACAATTCGACACGCGAAAAGGAAATTAATGCTCACATTCGTGTCAATTTATGTACCCACTATGGATATCTTCGCACTTGGGTTCGGTCGGACAGGATGGATGCACGGTTCAATGATACACCTCCCGTGTCATTTAAGTCTTGCATGTGTTTTCGAGACTAATTGTAATTGAGTTTTCACTTCTGGTTACTGAATCCTTCCTGGATCAACAGATCGCACCGAATGAACCAAAAACTGTTACTTATGAGGCATGATGCAAGGGAAAGTGATCCACCACCTGTCCAGGTCTATTCTACTATTGATCATCCCCCGAAGGCGTCACGGATCGTTACCGTATTCACAAGTTCCTAGAGTATGAGTCCATAAGATCCACCGTTCCAAAGAGTTGGCCCTCCAACATCGATATGAATAGTGTGGTCATCATCAGCTGTGTTTTTCCTTCTTCAGACGAACACAAGGCGCAATAGGTGATGATTTGTAAGCGCATGTAGGTGAGATTGGTTTCACTTGCCAGTAGTTTCAACAGGTGCCGAATCGTTTATAAAACCTATTATTGCCACTTGATGTCGTACGCCTGTTGCTGGAGGTGCTGAGCGGGGTGTTATTCTACCGTGTCGATTGAAGACGATTAAAAGATGCTACTTTTGCAACTGACATTCAAGTGATGCTGTGGTCTCGGGGAGAAGGGAGTCGTCTTTAGTGAAAGGTTCGGTGATGCAAGTGATTGGTAATATTTTGCGTAATCAAAAATGGGTGAGTAAAAGATGTTATGCTAAACATAGCTATCATTTTTTATGGTGTCTAAGGAATGTTATCTTATCTTATATTGTCGCTACTCAGTGATTGATGGGAGGAGGAAAATGTGTACGATCAATCAATTGAGTAGAGATAAGTTTCATGAGACTAAATGCAAATTTTGTAATTTTAAGTTGAGGAATGTGTTCAAATCTTCAAAGGGGTCAGCTGATAGGAGCTTTCGAAATGTCGAGAAATGAAAATAAATAAAAATTCTCCTAGCAGAAATTTTGATACATTTAAGCCACAAATGGCAGCTAATATGGTGACCAGTACTGTTAATAGTCATTTTGATTCAGTTGGATTTATTTACCAATACATTATTTCAGAAGCTGAATTTATAATAATTCGACTTCAGTCATTTAATATCTGGACGCACTGTTTATTTTACTGCAGCGTTACCAGTGGTCAGTGATGTTTTGACAGCAGTTTGTTTTGAAATGTTTCTTCTTTCAATTCTGAAGAGTTCGCCAAAAATTGCGAAGCTGTTGATATTGGCAAAATCGACCGTGTGCAGCGTTCTCAAACATTTTCTTGAGCGGAATATTATCGATCGTCAGGATCATAGCAAGTTTAGTATATTGGGCACACCTTTATCAACAACCATTGTATCCTTAAAATCATTGGCTGTCATTGTCATGTAGCTAACATCTCTTACAACCAAACGTCAAAAGATTCATTGTTTGCAAACAATGCTGGCGTTCGTACCCGTAGTAACAAACACAGATGGGCCTTATTCAAAAAAGGCCCGCGATGTGTTGCATACTTTCAAACGCTAGTAAATAGGATAGGGTTGCCAGGTTCCTGCTACTTCTGGTACGATTCATCTTGGTTTGAGTGTGTAGTAGTTAACGTTAGAAGAGAACGAGAGATAGTCGAAGGCGGCTGGGGATTCGAATGAGGACCAACGAACGAGGAGGACGCAGTACGACAACCTAGCGGTTTGGTGAGATAAATTTGGGAAAAAATGGAAAGTACACTGCTGTGAAACGCATATCAGTCCCATATGAATAGAAAAGCAAACAAATATGGGACTGATAGAGAATTTTGGTAAATAGCATTTCGGTGACAGTAGTGGTGAGAGTTACTGGATATGGGATGCGGGATAAAGCGTGTTATAACTGCGGTCAAAACGTTTAGGTCATTTGGCCGCGTCGCAGGCGTGCCCAGGCGTGGCAAACAGTGTAGGAACAGCGAGATTTATGGACACTTCAAACGTCTGTGCCACAAACAGAAGCAACGACCTCTTCTGAATCACGACAGCAACCAAATTAGAGCGGTAGAGGATGACCCAGGTAACCAATAAGCATTAGCATATGCAGTAAATGAACCCTAAATCTGCATTTCAGATGCTATAAGCATTATATTCGCATTATATCAGCACCTTGAATGCTATCTGTTGTAAAGTTACATTTAAAATGCTATTTAACTGCTTGTAGCTTGTAGTAAGCATTTCAAATGCAAAATAGCATTAATGAAGCATTATCATAGCATTGCAGTAAAGCAGCTGTATATTGGGCCAAAAGTGGCATTTATGCTGTATTTAAGGCGATTTAATTGCTTGCTAGGCTGCCGTAAAGACGCTTTGGAACTGCTATTTGGTTACCTGGGGAGCGACCAACTTTCAACGACGGTAATTACGTTAAGGAGGAGACTGAGCAGAACACAGTACACTACGAAAGGCAACGAAAGCTACACTCGAAATTTGGCTTTCTACAAATTACACACATAGAAAATTTCACAGTATTCGGTAATTTTTTACCGAACTTTCCACAGCTGAGCGTTCGGTAATCCGATTTACCGAATTTCGGCGAAATTTTACAGTATTCCGGTAAAAAATTACCGGAACTTGTCAAATTTTATCGAAATCCGTTAAATTGGACTACCGAACGTTCAGCTGTTGAAAGTTCGATAAAAAAAATACCGAATACTGTAAAATTTTCTAAGTGTATAGAAGACTGAACTGCTGTAATTGTTAATGCACGTCCGCATGGGTTTGGAGCACTGCTAGTTCAGTACAGTGTCCAGCACTCGAATTTTAACCTACTTCAGACCGTTCGCGCAGCTTTCGCACTGGCATCAGCTGTCAATAAATTGGCAGATTGACAGTTCGGAGTGTTTTTTACTAGCATACAAAAACATTTTGCCAAAAATGGACGCAAAACAAAGTTGTCAGCGATGGAATTCAAACGTAATAGGGTGAAGGCTTTATATTAAGCTGGAAAAACACAACCAGTGCATTTTCGAAAGCTCAAAAACCTTGATATGAGTAAAGTTTTTGTTTATCACACCATAACTTGTTACAATAATACTGGTAGCATCGCAAAACGCCATGGAGGTGGTCATCAAAAGACTGCAACGTCACGTGAGATTAAGGTGTGGCCCATTTAGTATTGGAACAAACATTTTTGATTCTTACAGCGACCCTAGTGGTCGGATTTGTAAACTATGACATCTTATGTGTTCCCTATAACAATAACAACATCAGAAGTTTTTTTCGCGGTGCAGTTCGAACGTGTTTCAGAGAAATACAAAATGGAAGAAGAAAGAAGAAAAATAATTGTGCGCAATCATTTGGAAAACCCTTCGTGGTCTGGGCCAAAACTTGCTAAAGTGTTGGGTTTTCCCCGAAATACCGTGTGGCGTGTTTTGAAAAAGTACAGAGAAACTTTGTCGACGGATCGCAAGCCTCAAAGCAAGCGTCGGGCGGGTACTGTCAACCGTCAACTGCGGAACAAAGTCATCAAGAACATTAAGGCAAACCCCAACATCTCAGACCGCGATTTGGCCAAAAAGTTTCGCGCCGCACGCAGTACCGTGCAACGGATTCGTCTCCGGGAAGGCTTCAAGTCATACCGTGCCTGTAGACAACCAAATAGGGATCAAAAGCAGAACAATGTGGCCAGAATCCGTGCCAGAAAACTGTATGATCAGGTGTTGACAAAATTTGCACGTAAAAGTGACGCCAGTGTAGAATCCAATATGGCGGATTCTGTTGCGTAACAAGTTAGAAATACTGCCAGGTACATTGCAACATGCATATTTTACGAATAAAAAATAGCCAATTAAGTTTGTGACCGCAAAAAAATCAAACAATAATTCATAATTTTACTTAAACTAACAGGAAAATCATAAAATCTCTACGTGCTTTGTTCAAGACGTAGTGAATACAATCGATTCCTCCCGAAATGTTTGAGGTTCGGTAGTATTTCCCCGTTTTTTGACGTAGGACTACGTCTTTGTTTTCAATACAGGGGTACACGTTGCGAGTACGAGAATTTGTAGCGTCACGAAATATGCTTAAGTTTCGAACGTTAATAACTAATTGGGTTCATGACCAAAATCTTTGCACCAAACTATCTGGAATATTTCCACGCATCAGTTACAATATTGAAATTTCAACATAAAGCTATTGAAAACAACGTAAATACTTGGTAATATCTTATAATGTCGATTTTTTAGAGTAAACTTACCAAATGCACTGTATACTCCTAGCACAGACTTCATATTTAAGTAAGGAAGTTCTCCTAGGCAGCCTTGAATGATATATAAGGGGTACACCATCGCATTATGATTTAGTTTTTCGGAAGTCATGGAGCTGTGCAGAGTAAGATCTGCTGTAGGAACGGAGTTGGCGGTAGCAAGCGCCCAGGAGAGAACACGGGCTAGCAGTCATTGCCAAGAGAGGCGTTGGTGTAGTTTGCTGTTGGTGCCGATGCTCCCGTCAATCTCGCTGCGAGAAACATGGCTGCTTAAGCCTACGAGTTGGCGAGGAAAAGCAGCCCGTGACAACAACGAGACAAGAATCATGTCACGTCACCTGCAGATGGCCACCCGCAACGACAAGGAGCTGAACCAAGAATACCAAGAAGAAGGCCCATGTTCAATCGCGAACCATGTTTCTCCCCCGTCAACTAAATTCGTCCTTTTCAGGACGACCAAATCAGTTTGCCAACTAAAGAGTTTGTTTGGTTGAATTTTTCTATTGTGCTGTTTGACATTTCAATTACCGCGCCTCGGCTGAACATAGCATTCATTAAACGCCGTGTCCCGGAGTAAATAACAAAGCACGTTGAACAACCAACGAACAAAATTCTAGAACGGATAATTCGAGCCGAACTGCAACACGTCAGACCGACCATGTGTGCAGTTCTATAGTATAGAGGGTAGGTTGTGTTCGTTGTAGTTCCTAGTTGTGCATAGCGGATTAGTGGTTGGCGGTATGTAATAAATATTTCATAAAACGATTCAGTATTGAACATAACCAATAACTAAATAACTTGTTTGACGAACCAGCTCAGGGCAGAAAGTCTCTATAATAAAGTAACAAAAAAAAAAGACTTGTTTGAAGTTTCTTTTTTTGCAATCGCTGCCCGCTGTTTTCTGGCATGTGATGTTTTTCCTATCACAGTCATCATTTTCTTATAACTAGTTGTTTAATGCTGTTTATGATCTCTTTAAATTCCAATCAGTGCTTGAATGTGTTTTTTACGTTCTAGTTTGGATAGTGTCCCTACTATTCAATAGGAATGACATAATTTTGAGAAAGTCCATGTCAAATGACGTAGAATATGCCGGAGGGAACAGGTTTAAACAGGGTGTGGTGTAGCTGCCCGATTGATATAGAGTATCTTGATATCATGTGTCATACATATTATTCCCATTGAAAGCAAGATGTTCGAATGTAGATATCAAAACAGGCTATATCAAATAATTAAGGTGTAGTGTGAACGTTTAGTGTATGGGAATTGGATTTGGATTAAGGAAACGAATTTCAACCACTTTTAAAACAATAAAGCGATCTAGATTGAACATTGATGCGTAGTCCTACATCACCTTAACCCCTTGGGCTGTACCTTTAAGTTTTTTGTTTTTACATTTTTTGTGTTTGGCCCCCCCACCTCGGAATAAGAGTAAAATTAGCTTAGTTTTCTTTAATAGTTGTAGTAATGGAACACCCGAACATAAATTATTAAGTGAGAGTGTTTTTCCGCTCTGTCGCGAGGTGAATAGATGATTATTAGCAGTTTTGAAGCTCGATATATAGTCGCCTCATAGCGGGGATTTAGATTATTGGCGGAGTGTGGAGTGAAAAAAAAAGACCGAGGTGCAATTTAGAAAACGGCCATTTGCTGGTCAGAAACAACAAACGAAAGCAACGCGCACATAATTTCAGATGCATTCACCACGTGATGTAGAGAGTTTCCCAACAAACATCGGTGTTGAATTAGAGCTTGTTCAAGCAAATTTGGAGAAGCTATTCAGCTGTTTCTTCTAGAATGGCTCTATACATTCTCTTTCCCTGTTTGAAAAAGCTCCAATTCAACACCGATGTTTGTTGAATTTTCTCAGGAGTTGCATATCTCTCTTCAGTAATTCTGAAATGGGTTACTGGATCATAAGTAGTGCCTTTACTTTCTAGCTCCCGGATTAAAGTTGCTTCCAATGGTCACTTGAATGATTGTTGTAAACAAATTTCTTCTATGATACCACGGTACCAGCCAATGGGTGTTAGATTGAACACAGACCCACACACACCCCCCCCCCCCTTTTTTTTTCCCCACACACACACACACACACACACACACACACACACACACACACACACACACACACACACACACACACTCTGAAAATCCGAACTCGGATACAATTTTAGAATCCAAGATGGCAGCTTCTGATATCGGAACAATAGGGAAGTCTGTCAAAATAGCCTTCAATATGGATGTTTCTGGAACGCAGACGGCGTCCTGATTCAAAAAATCGATGTCCGACACCATTTAGGAATTCTAAATATGGCGGCTTCAGTTGCTTATAAAGTGGGAAATACTGTCAAAAAGCCTGCAATATGGTTAATTTTGGATCAAGAACAGCGTATGTAGAGCTTCAAATCGTTGTTTGACGCTACTTTGGAACCCAAAAATAGCGGCATCTGTTTCAGAAAAAAACTGGAAAATACTATCAAATACTCTTTAATATGGATACTTTGGGATTAGGAATGGCCTGTGTGATGTAGAAGGAGATGTTTTGATCATCACCATGAGGCACCCGCGAACGGACAGTAATGTTTGCTAGAATGAAAGATATGAAGAGAAAGTGTTGAAAGTTCCGTCAGTGTACGGTAGGTTGAAAATAGAATAGAGGTATTGAAAATTGAGCGAAAGGGAATGGGTAAAGTAGTACTCGAACCAAGGACGTTATCATTGCCTAACATCCCACTACGGGGAAGATCAAGGCACGGACGAATCCGCCACCTCAATAGGCAATAATAACGTGTTGGATCTCGCTCATGTACCACTGATAGCGTGTGATAGTTTCGAGCGGTGGGTTTGTACGAACTCTGTTTCCTTGATGAGTGGCTGGTTGAGGAAACCTCTCCTCCTTTTGGGTTTGTTTTGATACACAACGTCTGATAATTACTTAATTTTTAGAAAAAAAAAAAAAAAAAAAAAAAAAAAAAAAAAAAAAATAAAATCTTCTACATCATAATCATAACAATTAGAGTATATAACAAAGTTGTTTTTGTACCAAAAGACTCCAACCCAGCAAGCTTGCCGGAGCTTCGCAAGGTTGATAAATTTAGGGCCATCATGAAGGCCAAACTTCGCAAAACACCTAACATATTTGAGATCGAGCTGGCTTTGAAGAAATAGTGGGTAAAAGTATCAAATGAAATTCTCCTCACTATTGCCCAAAACCTTATGAATGGTGTCAAGGGTAAAGTTCGGGCTTCCGGTCATGGAGAGGTGATCCAATAAACCCATGAAGAGGAAACCTAACCATACTGTTTTAAGTTAATTCCCTGAAGAAAATCAGATCAAGAATGAATTTTTGGCGACCATTGCTGTGTGTCTCATTTTTTTAGTAAAGTATTTATTCAATACAAACTATTATGAATCAGTGATGATGGGAGGACGATAGCATCACCATTTCCGAATTACTGTTAGTATATGCCAAAATCAAACTCAGGTAGTCGATAGATCATGCTTCATGGAAAATACTTATATCAAACAAAAAATCGATCCCATAGCGTTACTTTGATTCTGCGCATTTATCAACGGAGCAAATATTGAACCTTAAAACATACAGTTTCCAAATTTCAAATATAGTGGGTATAGTTGATTTAGAATGCAACCAACAACTATTTTCCCACCACAACGTTTTGTTTTGACATTTTTGGCGCAGTTATGCATCAACAGCAAGCAGTTATTAGTTGTTCGACTCCTAAACCTAAACGCTTCCCTTCACCGTCGAATCCCATTGCAAAACATTGCCTCTCAACACACTATTGTCGGCACCGACAGATTTTCATAATTGCTCAAACGTGATCCACTGATTAGCAATGGCACCGTCAGGTACAAAAATCTATCCCGACTGTGTGGCATGAAATCCCACATACCGTGCTGAAATGTTTGCTAATTTCCAACGATTGGACCCGGCCGTCTCTCACGATTCCCATCTTCTGGCGAAAATCCTCCGCACTAAACGCGTGCCGCCAGCCAATCGAGCAACACACCGCAAAAACCACGCGCGTGCGCTAATTAATTGATATAATTTATGTCCACAAGTTGTCGAATGGCGCGTTTCTCTCCCGGCTTGGCATCACGGTGGAGGGTAGGTAGCATAAACCGTCAGCGCTCTCATAATCGTGCAGCAGCAGCATCTTCAGAGGGTTATTAAACGCAATTGCTGCGCGCCGGATTGCAACGATTTATTACCGGGTGCGAATTATCTCATCATGAGCCTGATGCACCGCAGCCGATCTTGCTTATGGTCGGTTATGGCAGGTAGGTAGGTAGGTATAGTTAACAGCTGATGCAGGCGCTGATCATCGGTAGCCTAACCGAAGACAAACCAGACGATCAAAGCGCCATTTGATCGAATCTTCTTGCGTGGGGCAACGGGGGGAAAAGAGATTTGAGGTAATTCAAGTTTCCCTTTCTTTCAGGTTTTTGTTTGTTTTGTTTTCACCGGGAATAACTTACTTGTGAGATGTGCACTGACGGGTGAAGTTATTCGTACCGTCAAACGGGGTATCTTTGATAATGGGGGTTGCATTGATAGCGCGTGTGGCTATGCAAATTATTTCTTATTTCACTAGTACTACTAAGCAGAATTAGGATATGCTCCTTTTTCGTACACTAATAAAAATAAATATTGCAATTGTATTATATCAATTATATGTTCTATTTGATGCACTTGTTAAGCCTAATTTGAAACCCAAAATAATAAATACTGAGACATATAAAGTTACATTTCGAATACTACATTTACAACAGCTTCTAGAATATATTTGGTAACCTCCAATCTAGGTCCGTAAAGCGTTTTAAATAATAGTCACTTGACTGAATACTGGGATTTGAAAGCCTTAAATTGACATGGTCATTGTATTTGGTGTTATAACAATATCAGACCTATTTTTAGCGCAGTCAGTTCCACGCGTCACGAAAAGTTACCAGTTCAAATTCCTTAATGGATTACAAAACGATCTTATGTTACATGCTATGCATAATAGATCGAATTTCATTGATCATAAATGTAATACCGTAGAGCGGGGTGACTTCGATCAA
Source organism: Aedes koreicus (assembly GCA_024533555.2). NCBI lineage: Eukaryota > Metazoa > Arthropoda > Insecta > Diptera > Culicidae > Aedes > Aedes koreicus. The sequence goes on along the minus strand of JAHHFK020002678.1, from coordinate 97,365 downwards.
CTTCGACCGCCAAGTCCGATATTTGTTCAATTTAAAATTATCCTTCTCCAAGTGCCTGCATTTTTTAAGCTTTGAACCATATATATTCAGCATTTATAAGGGTATATAAATGCATTTTGTTTTTAGCATTTCTCTATTTTCTTCGCTATCAAAAAATATTTTTTAAAAAATGCTCCTTAAGGTACTTTTTTCCAAGCCCAACAACAATCATGATTTTAAAAAAAATTATCAGATTACTTCAACATTCGTCTTTCTATGCTTATCGAAAAAATATTAATTTTGTATACCTAAACAAATTAATGAATAAAAAGAAATATTTTGATCGAAAATAAAGAGTAAACGAATAAACGCGACAACCTTCTCGAAGTGTTGCACTACCTTCCAATCTGTCAAAGGGTTTGTTTTATTTTGTTTTGTTCTGTGTTGGAGAAAAGGTGTGAAACATTTATAAAGTAATGGAGTTGTCCTCCTTTGTTTCTTTTTATTGAATAAAGCTATATGAACACATCCCCTCCTTCTTATTCTTGATGACCATAACGACCCAAGAGGAACTTTACATTTGCTTATTTTAGTAACTAATATCATTTTACTTTTTGAAAATTCATTAATTACGCCACGCAAAATGGTTCGTTTTTCTACACAAAGCCCCTCCCCCCACCTTGGTCACCCTTTTTGTAAGGTTCTTTTGGATCGTCACGGTCTGTAAAATCCCCTCCCTCCTAAAAATATGATGATATTAACGAACGTTTCCTTAGCTGTTAATGACTCGCACTTATTCTGCCGTGAATCGCATATCAGTACCATATTTTATTGATTTCCAATCCATATGGGACGGATATGCGATTTACGGCAGTGTTGGCGTCCTTACACCGGTGTAGTACTGAATTAAAAACAACATGAGTGAGGTATTTCTGTTTGTCTAATATTATGGTAAACTATTGAAAAATAGCAATGGATGGGTCGCTAGTAAATTACGTCATGCTTTTAATGGAAGGGAGCTTTGGGAATTGTGATAATCTGTATACAAAATTTAAGGTCCATAAAAAACATGACAAAGGGGGAGAGTTTTGAAAATGGTCCTTTTTTGCGTGACTTATAGCATGAACGTTCCCTTTGGGGAATACTCCACCCCTGTGCTATTCGGGAGACATCTGCATCAAACGGCATGCATAAAAATTTGGTGTTTTTTTTTATTCATTTAAGCACTTCAAATGGATAAAACTAATTTTGATCGAAGTCACCCCATTATTGAAAATTGGCCGCGGGCATTAAACATTTTTTTTAAGTTCATCTGACATAATAAATTTTTAAAATTTCTATGTAGTGCTATACTACAAATACCAGTACTGGTTTTAAAAATGTAAAACAACATTTTAAAGATAATTCTCATAGAAAATTTCAAGAAATAGTTCAAAAAGTGATCGAAGTCACCCCGTTTTACGGTACTTAAAAAATAAAAGGACCCATTATGGTCAATAAATTCGGAGATACATTCAATATGCATTGAAATAACGCAGACGCAATATTTCGAATTTCTATATTTTACAGAAAGTTCTCTCAATGTAGATTAACTACAGCAAATGTTTCGGAATGACTCCTCCTTTAACTTTCTTTTCCAACCTCAAACGTTTGTCGAAACTGTCACAGGCGGCACTTACTGGTTCCAAGGGCATATCCTCCCAAATTTTCTCGAATAAGGTTGAGAGCAACTATTTTCTCCAAAACTCCAGGACAAACAGTTTCTCATCAGAAAAAACGAATTCATGACCATCCGATCCGTAGGAAATGTTCAGATCGGGCGCCATCTTCCGTAAAGAACGTTGTCCTTTGCGTCGGATTCACTCCCTTACGATTTTGATATTTCGCTGTGTCCGTTCCAAACGTGGACGACCGGACCTTTTCCTGTCCTCCAAAGAGGACGTCTCCTGATACCTTTTGATGGTCTTGTATGTAAAGCTTAGCACCAAAAGATTTCATGCTTTTGAAAATCACACCAGTGCGGTCGCCGTTTAAAAATCGTTTCACTACAATTTCCCTAAATTGCTTCATCGCGCGCAACAAGCAAACAACTGAGCGAAAATGAATATCACGCGCATGTGTCAGTATGGAAGTAAAATAATCACAAATACATGTACAAAATAAACGCATAGCATGTCTTTACAGGCGCATAAAAAAAGTGTATCCGAATTTATTGATCACGATGTAAGTGATAATTTCGAGTTTTTATGGTCTTGTAAATTTAAGAACAGACGCAAATCACTGTCCAACGTGCCGCTATTTCTATGTGCATCGAAGTAGACATATATTTACATGATTTTTTTTTTGCAGAGCCCCACGCAAAATCAATGCAACTGCCACTATCAAATTTATCAACCCAGGAGAGTATATGGTCGAAAAATGCTATGCTATGCTTTGCTAATATCAGAACAACCAGGAGTTGCTGTCCTCGCGAAATGGCTCTTAATCATATCTCAAGATTTTAAAGTAATAATCTACTTACGCATAAAGAGTGTTCTCGTATACATGATTGCTTCTTGCATGCTTACCTGTAATTAAAAGAATTATAATATATGATTAGAAAGTGGCTTACTGATCTAATAAATGTCTTGTCTGCGAATGGTATTCTGCCAATCATAGAATCAACACATGACTTATTTCAATGCATTAACTCTATTGCCGATTCTATTTCGGCCACAATTATCACGAGAGTTGTATAAATCTTGAAACTGTTAAATACAAATCGAGAACATAAAATTAACCAAATCGTTATTGCGTTGAGCTTTAACGTAATTCCTGCTAGTTCCATGCCCGCCACGCCCGCCATGCATAATTTTACTGTCTACTTGGTGAATGAGTATTTTTGAAAAATAACTACATTTTAAGTCTTTTGATAAAAACTGTCAGACCATAATAGTTTACGTTGATGAAAAAATAAATGAATTCATTGCGACATTTATTTATTTTACCTGTTTAGTACTGCAGTACCCAAAAGGAGTATGAGAAAAATAAAGCCCAATTACAAATATTACATCTAAGATATGAAAAAAAAAATTCCAAACACCCCTCGTTAGTACTGATTGACATTTCAGAGTGGAGCTTTGTTATTTACATTAGCTTAGTCAATCTATTAAGCCCCGGTGTGGGCTGAAAACAAATTAGTTTACAAACGACAGCACCGGTGGTGTTGTGCTAGGCGTGGTAAATGGTAAATGAACATTTTTTTGCTAAACAGTCACCTACTGCGAAATTCGAGGCCCGCACACCACCAACAGTTTCTCCCTATTTCTGCCGACAGTTTCAAACAGTTTAGAAATGGTATGTGACTGTATTTGATAGCATGATTAAAAACGCTCTTAATTGGTTAATTTAATTTTATAATGAGTTGTTAGTATCAATTCTTATGATTTGATTTCATATAATAAATCATATGTATGCAGAAATAAGCCAGCAATCAACGAAATTCTGAGCGACAAAAATCTATTTCGCAAAATTTTTTAAACCATCGGCTGGTGGCGGCAAAAATGTTTCGTCGCCTGGAAAAAACGTTACAGAAATGTCATATGAGATTTTCTCCAACGACGGTTTACTTTTGCGTGTGTTCGATTTGTTCGTCATGAAAAATGTCAAATGTCAAAATTTAAACATAAAAAACAACAACAACAACATAGTTTACAAATTCGAAATCTTGTTGGGCAAGATAATTTGAACCATGATTCGCGGCGGAAAATAGCAGATAGAACCAATCATTCATGACACAGTTCGTGCAATTGTGGCAAAGCATAATGCAAAGTGTTTAGTCGCTGATAGATCCAGAAGAGCCCGTCCACGGAAGACTGACGAACGAGCAAATAAAATATTCATTCGGAAGATTAAGAAATTACCGAAAGTCACAGTTCGCACAATTCTGGAAAATCCCTCGCTGCCCGTTTTTGACAGAACAATTCGTCGTATACTCGCTGGACTCACGAGTAGAATCACGAATCTTTGGACGTTCATAAGCAATGCATTGGGAAACGGAACCATTTAATCTTACACTTACGCAGTCAATATTTGAAAGCATCGTGGAAAATGAGGAACTTCTTGAGAACATCATTTTTCTTGTCACCGGCCAGGTCAACTGCGTAGCATGTGCCGCACAGAGGACTCCAAGAAATAGAGCGATTCCAGAAAGAGTAGCTGAAATCGCTCCCGTACCAAACGCTTCCATACAGAGTTAAATAAGGTGAAAATATGTATTTTATCGTTGGGAGCATGGATGCTAGAGAGATTGGATTTATGCTCCTCTTGCCAGTGGGTGTACTTTTGGTATTTGAACCAAAAGTCTGGCAATAATTTGCCAAGGTTATAGCGCCTTATCGTTCATTGAACTTGAGATTGAAATTTAAAAATTTGCAAAATAATACATTTGGTATTATGTTATATAATAGTCTAAATATTTAATACAATACAATGAAAAAATCCACTTCAATCCATCCAAAATTGAGATTGAGGAACCCGGTAAAAATAAGACTCTGTAGATGCATTTCGCCTTCCTTCCGGCAACTTTGCTTTTATTGATGTCCAAGCTTATCGATTTTGCTTTCCAACCGACGGAGATACCCAATGATTTAATTATCTCCAATCCACTCAGCCAATCGCAATGTTTTGTGATATTGTGGACGGATTATTATAATTTAAGATAATTCAATGGAGTGATCTACCAAATTTCACAGATCGACATGCAATCGGTGGAGACCCACCTGGTACCTGCAATGCACGTTGCCTGAGAGGCGGACCGGAAGATTTGATGAGCTACCTTCCCCAATGCATTGCCAAAATTCGTTATGAAAAAACCAGGCACAACAATTTCATCATACATAATATTTTGAAAATCAACTTCTCAAACGAACTCTCGAAAATAAATTGCATTAAGTCGAAATTAATATCGATGACATGAGCATCAATCCAACTTTCCAATATTTACAGGATCAATCCAACTTCCCAAGCTAAAGAGAATGTTTGATGTTTTTTCTCTATCTTGTGTAAGTTGTGGCTAAGCTACAACTGGAAAGGCGTAACGACGAGGTGTAAACTGCCTGTCCGGTGTAAGCTAGTTGACAGCCAACGGTGGCTAGGCAACTTAAGCCGATCAGTAAAGAGAAATGACGAGGAGTTAAAAAAATGCTTCTACCAAAGACCAAAAAGAACGCTTAAATGTAATTCAGGATGTTTTTCTTTTGAAGATAGTTGATGCTTAATATTTCCGCAGCAATTGTTCACTTAGACATCAATAGAATCAGACAAATCAGTGAAATCTTTAAAGGCGAAAACTTTAACAAACCAAACACTCGGGGCCATCAACTGACTACAAAAGACCTATATTTACAATAAAATAAAACATCTGAAATCTTTATGCTTCCCAACGTCAACAATCCCGGCTTGGGCCTTGTGCCTTTCCACCATGCGTTCCAAATTACCTCCTACCATTCTAGCCTCATCTCGGCAGGATCACTCAAAGTTTTTAAATTATAATTCAGGTCTGGACTACACGACCAGTTCCATAATCTGGATATGTCTTTCGGATAACCATGCCAAAGACTTCTTGCTCACGTGAATAGCAGCGTTATTATTCTGGCAGCACTGGTTGTGCCCCTCCCCGCCTTCCAATCGGTTCTAGAGCCACGCGCAAAGCGTTAGTAATGCCATAGTTGATAGTGGGGAGGTAAGATTGACAGAGATGATAAACGAAATATAGATAAAGAGAGATGGAAAACGGTTTGAAGTAGTCGAGAAGAAAGAACATAAACAAAACAAAAGACGTTGAGAGATTGGGCATAACCAATATATTGTAGAGATGATTTGGAAGTGAGTAGTTTGCGCCAAAGCAAGAAAGCAAGTTAGTTTTTGCGTGGTGATAGCGACAGTGAGTTTGGTAAATATGCACAAGTAAATATACTGAAAGCAATACGATACCAGACAAAAAGTTTAAAAGTGGGATTTGAAACAGGTCTGGATGGACAAACGGACGCATACAGACAAGAAAAGAATAGTTGCACGGGTAGCCGATAGCCTGAAGCTAGAGCTCTAAGCCGGAGTTGATGTTGTATTGCTATACCAGTTTCGGAAAATTTGTCAAGTAAAAAGTACTTTCTACTCTAGTGGAATGGAAAGGGCAAAGTAAATAATGAAGTTTAAATGCAGGAGGAGCTCGAGGGTACGTAAATAGAAAGCGTTTTTTGAAAATTAAGGGAAAGACGAACAAAAAGAAGCCGAACTAAAATTGCAAACAAAATAATCTCAAACGTTACATAAAAAAACTAGCGGGGTTTAGGGTGATTCGCAAGAAATTAGTTCGAAATTTTATTTGATCCGAACAGACAGTTATCTTATTGTATGATGGAGTTGTTGTTTATAATATCCTCAGTAAATGGAATTAGTTCGAAAAGTAACACCACGTAGCTCTCTAAATTCGTTCTAGTAGAAATTGGCGCTGGAAGAAAATGGGAGATTTCCTCTTCACGAAAACGCAGCCCATTAGACCATAAGACTGCCTCCTCTGAAGTGTTTCCTCAACTTTACCTTGGGGAGGATCATACTAATAACATTCCATCAGTTATCACATTCTGCCTTCCAATCCATGTGCTGCTTGGCAAAATTCACTTACTAACCTTACAAATCAGACCAAGGCCGGTGTGGTCTCTGCTGTACACAGAGGTTGTCTCCATTCTATTCTGTCTACGAAGGGTTCGCAGGTCGCCTTCTGCTTGATCGATCCACCTTGCTCATTTCGTGCCTATTCTTCTTGTCGGTTTGTTTCCGAGTATCAGTTTAACTGGCCTGTCGTCCGACATTCATACAACATGCCCAGCCCACCGTATTCGCGATGTGTCCGATGGGAGGTTCTCCCAGCAACTGAGGCATTTCGTGGTCCATTCACCTCCTTCACGTTCCATCTTCCATCTGCACTCCACCGTAGATCGTACGCAACACCATCCGTTCAAAGACACCAAGGGCAGCAATGTCCATGTTTCGTGGCCGTAGGGGACTACCGGTCTAATTAATGTCTTGTAGATGGTCAACTTTGTAGTTCGGCGAACTTTGTTCGATCTTAGCGTCCTTCTGAGTCCAAAGTAGACACGACTGCCAGCCAAAATGCGTTTATGTGTTTCTTCGCTGGCGTTGTTATCGGTGGGTGACCACCGAGCCCAGACAAACAAATTCCTCTACCGCCTCGACTTCGTCCATTTTGATTTAAACTCGCGATGTGAGGCTGACATTGTCTTCTTATGAGACCCTACTTCCCATGCATTTTGTATTTGACGCATCAATGATAAATCCAATCCTTATTGGCTTTGCCTTAAGTCTGATATACGTATCTATGCCAATATCGTCGGTGTTGCTAAAAAACTGGACGGACTTCCTGAAGATTCCACCAACCAAGATACTGGACACCATCTATACCTGCTCTTCAAATCACACAATTGATCACTTTGCTGCAACCATCTCCAAGATCTGATACAATTGAGATCCCTGAGATTTGAATGACACTCAACACGCGATCCACCTTTGTTCGATATTAGCATCCTTTGGAGTCCAAAGTAGGCACGATTGCCAGCCATAATGTGCCTTTGTATTTCTTTGCTGGTGTGGTTTTTGGCAGTCACCAATGAGCCCACATACACGAATGCATCTACGACCTCGATTTGGCTAAATCCAATTTAGCTTGAATGTGCTTCGGGTGAGGTTAGATTTTTTTATTTTTTCTAGTAAACCAGATGTCTAGATCAGAGCCTCGCAAAATTGGAACAGCATGTATCTTCGTTATGTCAAGGTTAAGTTCCTGCATTAAAAATGCAAATAATTGAATTTTTCAGTCTTACAAAGCTGTATGATCCGGTTCAGGTCTCACTAGTAAATTTTGGGAGTTGCACTTAGCTCCGGATGCCATATTTTTCACCTTTCTTCAGGAAATTCATTATCATTGTTTCTCTGCTATAAATTCTCTTGGATATTTCTCGGTAACTTAAAGCGATATCTTTCAATTCGAGGATCAATTTCCACTCTGTTTTGTCCAAAAACTCCGCTTTCGGTATCGTGCTTAAAAAGCGTCAACAATGCCATATTGCTATGCAGATCATAGTATACACAAAAGCTCTCATAGCTACATCATGACAATGCATGAAAAAAAGTCAAGGTGTATATATAAAGGTGGACTAGGTGTTGATAGGTATGTAAACTGCGATTGAAGGAATGTTGAACCTAAATGTAGAGAATGTTATATCAAAAACTAATAATGACCCAAAGGATTATAAAAGCATGAAAATGCAAACAAACGAGCAATAAAAACAACAAAATAAGATTGAATTTAATTAGGTTTTTTTTATCAAAATATTTCGTCTATGCGCTTGTAAGAATTTCGCGCACTGTATTCAGGGTTGGGCAGCCTACCCGACCCCTGCAAAAAAAAACACGTTCTCGATGTCTTTTCCCCGGAACCACTTTTAGGTTGAGGGGAGTTAGGGTGCCAACTCCTCGACCCACTAAAAACCTACCTGTGCCTTTTTTATAACGGGTCTTGTTAAGAACCCATTATGTCTAACTACTTAGGGCTTCTGTAGTTAGGTGGTCCCTGCGACCTTTCGTTGGTCATTTCGCCATTTTTGTTGGAGATCGAGGGCAATCTGGGAGGCTGCTATGCATACCACGTCCCAGATGGATCAGGTTATGCGGAGTCGTGTCATCACCGCTTACGGCAATCATGCCGGATATCGCGCCGTTCCTAGCGAGGACAATCAAGGAACACATGTTCCGCGGTTTCCTCAACACCCGTGCACTCGGTGCATGTGGAGGACTGTGCATGCCCATATTTGTGCATATATTGTCTAAAGCAGCCATGGCCTGACAGAATCTGCATTACCTGGAAGCTCACTTCACCGTGTCTTATTCCACGTTGTTCAAAGCACTCTACATCCTCTTTTATGACGATGCCTATTGGCATCATCCCCGCTAGGACGCAGACCGCGTCGCGTGATACAGTTTGGTATGCGCTAACCATTCTTAGGCACATTAGCCTGTGCGTACTCTCTTCAGCTTACTCATGTAGCTCTTGGTACTCAAGGTGGTGATCCATGCCGGTCCACCGTACCTGAGTATGGACAGGGCAACACCGGTCAGGAGTTTACACTAACTCCCTTACACCGCCGGGCTATTCGAAATCATGCCGGATATTGCCGATATGCAGGCGTAATCGACGTGGCTGATAAAGGACAGCTTATCGTAGATCATTACCCCCAAGTACCTCAAAGACCTCTTCGATTCAATTGTGCAGTTACCTGCACTAATCGTCGCATATTGCTCCGATTTACGGTTGTTCTCAGTCTTATAATGGGCTAGCTCCAGTTTCCTGGAACTCATCCATCTCCACAATGCCAATGGAGTGCGAGGCCGTAAGCTCCACCGCTTCAATAGATTCACCATATATCTCTAGGGTGATGTCGTTGACGAACCCGACAATATTCACCCCGTTCGGGAGCTTCAGCCATAGTACCTCATCGTATATCGTGTTCCTTAGAACCGGACCTAGGATTGAACCTTGTGGGATGCATGCGGTGATCTGAACATAGACTACTTCAGTGTTGTACACCAGTACGCAATTCTGGAAGTAACTTCCCAGAATCTTGTACATTTACCCAGGAACCGTTTAAACGAGTCGGCGATAGCCACCCAACTGGCGCTATTGAACGCGTTTCTCACGTCAAGGGTGACCACTGTACAGTAACGAACTCCTCGCCTCTTGCGCTGGATTGCCACTTCAGCCGTCTCGGTGACGAACAGAATGGCATGCACCGTCAACTTCCCTTTACGGAAGCCAAACTAGTTGTAATACAGACCGCCTGTACCCTCCGTGTATTTTGTGAGTTTGTTGAGGATTACGCTCTCGAGCACCTTACCCACTATATCCAACAGACATGTAGGTCCACCCTGAATATTTCGGGAGCCACGAAGATAGCCGTCTGGATGGCCAGGTGCGGAATACCATCCGGTCCTGGCGATTTGTTCACCTTTAGCGACTTTGCTATCGCAATGAGTTCGTCGTTCGTCACCGTCGCCTCGTCTCCGGCCCCCGTTGTGCCGTTGGCAATGCCCAAGTGGTCACGGGTGTTGGGCTGAGCCGCCCACCCTTCCGTCGCTATGACAGCGTTAACGTCTGGGATACTGAAACGCTGGTCATTTGGGCAAAACAACGGCGGTGGGGGGCCATGGACTCGGGTCGTGGTTCAGAAAGAGTCATCCAACGATCACCTACAGCAGCTCTGGTGATTTCATTACTACCCGATAGGCGTAACCCCACGGATTCGTATTGGCCTTCTGACACAGGCCCTCAAAGCTGGCTGGCTTGCTGGCTTGCTGGCCTTTATCTCCTTCTTTAGCGCAGCCTTCACGGCGACTAGCGCTCCTCTACGCTCGATTCTATCGGCGTCAGACCGCGCTCTTTGCATCCTCCGTCTTGCGTGGAGGCTTATTCTTCGGAGGTCGGTGATCGACTCCGTCCACTCCGCTATGGGTGTAGCCATCATCCACCCTCCAATTATTAAGCAGCCCAGGACTGCTGAAAGTTACATCGATTATCGATTAAGCTCCGTTTCTATGACTCTACTCTTGGTACCCACTTTGGCTAGGTCCACATTGAGCCTAGCCAAGGCCTCCAGAAGAATCTGGCCCCAGGGGTTGGTAAGGCGGCCCCCCACTCGAGCGCCCAAGCGTTGAAGTCCCCCACTATTACCAACGGATTTAGGCCGGTTAGCTCAGTTATCATACGATCGGCTAAGTTTCAGGTCCTTAGCAATGTTGTTGCGAATGACGTAAAGTCAATTATCGCGTCCAACTGCTCGGACACCTTCACTGTTTTAGGAAGCGTTTCTCGCATCCTATCCATGGTTCGGATGAGTCCTGGCCCATCCATGGCCACGCCTAGCTTGGTGGCACCTGTTTCAGATGCCGTGGCACTTCCACAAGTATCGGACACGCCGGATCCCGCCGTCTTACGTGGTGGCGACCTCACTAGGCGGAATTTAGCGAATGGATTCGCTTTCTCCAGTGGTTTGGTTGTTCTTGAGGTATTATCCCCCATTCTGTTGGGACCCCCTCCAGCCGGTATCCAAACCCACGTGAAATAGTCGCTATAGTGATTCCATCGTTATCTATGCAAGCTTGAAGATGAGCAGGGAGGCATGTGAGGGTTTACATGGCTCTTTATGGGGAACCGTGTTCAGAGCCTGATCAGTATAAGTCAGGTATAGGGACACGTGAGCCTACTCCCGCCAGACTGGCGAGGTCGGGAGGTGGAGAATGGAACATACTGGAGGCCTGCCAAGGTTTTAATGGGACGGAGACAACCTGTGTCGCTGGAACCTCGCCATTTCCTGCTCGGTGTCATCCGACAGTACTGAGAGAGACGACACAGGAGCCAGCCCAAATACAACAGTACCACTCGTTATGCTTTTTGCAGCCAGTTATCATAATTGGGGTATTACTGACATCCACCCCAATGCGCCCTAAGGTGCCCCCTCCGTATTTCGTTTAGCCGTTAAGGGGAGCTTAACGTTTCCAAGGTGCACTGAGGGGAGGCGAACTACCTTCACACAATGACAATGTGTGTTTATCTGTAAGTGTATTTCTGTGACCCAACAAAATAAAGCGTGTTTCCTAGTTAACACCGATTGGCATGGAACAAACGCTGGACGGATTGTACAGGGCGGCAAAGGTTGCCTGTCAGCGTTTTTTGTCTCTTTGTATTGTTGTGGATTCGTCTACTGTTCTTACCTAACAGTCCTCGATGATGGTGTGGCGGCTAGGGAGAAGGCTGATTTCCAGCAGACTTTAACTAAACTGACTATTCGGCCGTCCCCAGATTCAGGGATCAGTCACTAGTGATTGGTAAGGCAAAACCTTAGGGGTTATAGAAATGATCTTACTAGAGATTTAAGAATAAGAATAATGTTTAATCTATAATTATCGTTAGGTTTTTATTGGGTTGGGTTGTGTATCCAAATAATTGAAATCTGTATTTCGTTAAAATAAATATATATTTCAGAAATTACCGTTAATCAGGCAAATCGCCCATCGATCCATTACTTCAATTAAAAACGAAGCAGTGTTTCTACGGCATAATTTGATTGTTCTGGACGTTGACTCTTGTGGGTTCAACGAGTGGAAAGCTTGGTTTTGAGATGCATCAAAAACGCTGTTTCGCTGCTCTTGCAAGTCGTTGCTTTATATTTAATTTATTGAACTATGCTATGACAGTATATCTTGTACAGTTTTGTCAACCGATATGTGCATAGTATCCATTGCACGCATAAATACCCGAAAAGGTGAGGGGTTCGAGCGCAACAAGTAATTTAATAACAATAAAATGTAAGTTAACAAGTCATATGTTTTGTTTTTATGAACATTTATTTTACTGAAATGCAACCGTTACCACACTGTATAGTGGTTAATATAACCACGTTCTAGCCATCATGCGACTTTTTAAATCAAATTAAAAACCTATAAGAAAATCCTGAAGTAGATTGGTCAAACCCAGGCGTGCTCTGACTACACCACGGAAAGTGGCCAATTTCTGACATGAACCAAAACCCGTCATGTGACACCTCAAATATTGAATTATAATGTGATTAAAAGGAGCTATATTAAGTGCTAAGAACACATTGAGCACATCCTGACATGTTCCTGGCAGCTCAGGGGAAGAGGTTTGGTGTGTGTGTGTGTTTGTGAGCGCGCGCGTGTGTGTGTGTGTGTGTGTGTGTGTGTGTGTGTGTGTGTGTGTGTGTGTGTGTGTGTGTGTGTGTGTGTGTGTGTGTGTGTGTGTGTGTGTGTGTGTGTGTGTGTGTGTGTGTGTGTGTGTGTGTGTGTGTGTGTGTGTGTGTGTGTGTGTGTGTGTGTGTGTGTGTGAGAGAGAGAGAGAGAGAGAGAGAGAGATCTTGTTGGTTGTCATCTTTTGGTGAAGCGCAACGTGCAACCGAGAAGGTTTTACTTGTGGACCATTTCATATCCGTCCAATTCAATTTTGAGAGAGTTTGTTTGATTGCAATTTATCTTACATAACTTTCCCGGTTCTTACCAAATGGCAACCAGCGGTGGCTAAAACAATATTAGTTTTCTCTTTGTTGCATACCTTAAGCATTGTGTACAATTTACAAATGGCTATCGTGTCGAACAATTGAAACACCAGACGCTAATAACTCGATTGTTTCTTGATTGTTTTTGAGATTTTTGCTATTATTAACTAAAGGTTTTTACTGCTGCCATTTTATTTACTCAAGTATTTAAAATTTTACAAATGGAAGGTGAACGTGTTGTGTACAAATTCATCCATCGGTGTTGGAATTTTTTAAGGAATGTTGCGTTCCGGCAAGTATCAAGAAATTCCCTATTACGGATAACATTTTGGTTTTCGAACACGATATTAATAACAAGCATGTTCCGATGCCGAGCGAGCTCGTTGTTATCGGGTTAAACTGAAGGCAGCCAAGGAAAGGCATTGCCAAAACTACAGGTTGGGACGCTGGAGAAAGGCCTTCAACTCGAGGCAGGAAATTAAATCAAGTGGTTAACCAACTTGAAAAAATGCAAATAGTGAAGGCATAATTCACTATTATCCCTCTACCGATAGCAAAGTTTAATGATATTTTACAAAACCTTTTTAACCTAATAATTTCTAAAGAGCGAATCATCGAATTTCCTAACATACATACATACTCACTTCCAAACGGCCCACATAAGAATAGTACCTGTGTTGCGATGTTCCACTACGAAACCAACGAAACAAATCTAACATGTTGAACATAATAATGATGAATCGGTTGAACTTAGACTAAAGGTGTCCACAATTAAATTGCATCACATTCAATAAGGTGTAAAATTTCGCCCTTTGGGTTGATTTCAACGAAATTTTGGGTGAAATGACCTCAGCGTGCATTGTTTATATTGCGTTTGTTTCAATGTGCAATGTGTCGTAGTTTCGAAAACGGAGTCGAAGGAACAGCAAGTGCGCGAGAACATTTTGCACACGCACCTCGACAACCCACTTCCTTCGCACGAGCCATCGGAAAGATGTTGAAAATTCACCAGTCTACAGTGTCTCGTGTCATAAAACGTTTCGGGGAACGTTTAACTGTCGGTGATTGGTAGAAAAAGTGTTCCGTACTGTGTGAAGGATCACAAACGAGTGGTTGCTGCCTCCAAACCGCAATGAAAAACAGAATAGGACAGCTAAAACACGTGCGCGTAAGCTGTACACACAAATGTTGACGAAACCACACTGCTGCATCATGGACGATGAAACACACGTAAAAGCTGACTTCAAAGAAATTCCCGGCCATCAGTATGGGACTGCGAAAGACAAGTTCGATGTTCCAGAGTCTCTCAGGAAACAGCAAGTGTCAAATTTCCCCAAAAAAAAATCATGATTTGGCAGGGGATTTGTTCGTGTGGTAAACGGAGCAAGCCATTCGTGACAACTTCAACTGTAAATGGTCAAATATACATGAATGAATGCCTGAAAAAACGACTGCTTCCGTTTCTCAAAACACACAACGTTCCTACAATTTTTTTGGCCGGACCTAGCCTCTTGTCACTACTCCAAGGATGTTCTGGAGTGGTACAAGACGAATGGTGCCAATTTCGTGCCGAAGGATCTTAGTTCCCCAAACTTTGCAGAGTTGTGGCCAATCGAAAAATATTGGGCTATAATGAAGCACGAACTTCGTAAGCATCCTCAAGTTGTAACTACAGAACAGGAAATGTTGAAGTCATGGTTGAAAGCGGAAAAAAATGTCGGTTCAAGCGTTGTGCAAAACCTTATGCGTGGTATTAAGTAGAAAGTTCGGGCTTTTGGATTTGGTACAGAAATACGGTGAAATAAAAATACCTTAACCAAGATTATACATTGTATTTTATTCCCTGAATATTTCATGACAATCGGTTGAGAGACTTGTTTTTGAGGACGAGTTTAAAGTGATGCAATTTAACTGTGGACACCCTTTATGTCAATCAGTCGTGTGTTATACACAACCCCACTGATTTTTTTTTTTAAATGAACCAAATCTTGATACTCCATCAAGCAACGTTTTAACATTAATAACAAAATAACCCCTATTTATGGATTACCATTATTCATTAAAAACTTTGCATGTCAAATTAAGCCGGTACCAATATTTCGAGCCGCACTGTCTTTCTACGATACCAGCCACTCACTGCAATGTCTCCCAAGCGCCACGTCTCACAGCGAGACCCACCGCAAACCTTGTCGTCCGCCGGCATCACGCGCTGATATCCATACGAAATGCGGCGCTGCGTCGAATCGGCTCGAATGGAGCCCCCTCTGGTCATCCATATATGCAACATTTTGGCACGCTCGCTGCTAGCCTCGCAAGTACGGCCATCGAATGAAAGTGATTTATGATAGTTTGATTTGTTTTCCGATGATTTCGCTTTCGGTTGCTTTCATGGTAGGATGCCCTTAGACTCAATTGTTAAGCGAGGTAATTTCTGCTTCATGATGCCTAGGTCTTGTGCTTTGATTGCTGCACTTTCGGAGCTTTCATTGCCTGTCAATTCAATTTGACGCCGTTGCATAAGACTAATGAGAATATTGGGAAACCTTCAGGGTTCAACTTTCCAAGTAAGGAATGCAGGTCACCCGCAGAACACGGACCATTATTTCGGAATATTAGTCATTTGTCGCAGTGACGACTACCGCCCAGAGTAGACGTTGAAGAGACGATCGGGTAGTAATAACCGCCACAAGCTGGTCTATCAGTACGTCGCTGAGGCGTTCAATTACGCGTTGCCCCAAATGAAGTCATCCAGTGCCGAATTGAGGTGCCCAAAATTGGAACACAATCGTTCAATAGGTGAATTTGTTGCACTGAGGGTAAACCTGTGATAAATTTCGTTCAAACAACGAGTCTGAACACTCTCTCATTTGTCCCTTACTCCGCAGAGCGTCGAAAGTTGTCGGCCACGCATCGACCGAGCCCCAGGTGCAGGCATTTGGCAAATATACAATCTATCTTGTACCGTTGACCATCGAACCGATTTCGATGTCCCAACCAGCGATCTCAGCTAATGATTGCAGCCTCTCCTGGAGCGTGGTACTTGAATAGGTACTAGCTGTGTCCATTGTTTCGTCGTCGTCGTCGCCCATTCAATCGCATCGAGATGGCAACGAAGTTTGCGCAAAACCGATTGGAATTCGGCCATTTGACAGGCGGGCATCCACCTTCGAAGATGGTGATAATGATGATGAATGGGTTCCGATCCACATTGAGGCAGTTTCGAAACATGTTTTTTGTAATGTTTTTCGCGCACTGCCTTCTGCGGGTGGTTGCGAGTTGTGATTAGATACCAAATGGTTGTGCTTGTTTTGATTTTCAATTTCGCGCAGCTCTGCGAAGGAGGTTGAGAAGTCTCCAACAGAGTCAGGTCGTCGTCTTTGGCGGTGTAGTGAGTGACACTGTTCGTAATATTGTGAGCTACCAGTTGCGCAACTAATTGGGTTACGCAACGCTGGAGGTGCATTCCATGTCCATAGGAGCAGCTCAGATGATGGAGGAGCGCTTTTCAGTACACCCACGCATGCGTCCCCTTAGCCATTGTGAAGGTACTTGCACAAATTCGTTGCAAAAACGCACCCGAGACTGCCAGACGAGCGTTGCGAACAGCTGTAAATCAAGCATGTGTGTTTTTATTACGCTTGAAAATAAAGCAAATTTCTGGCGGGTTCAATTAATCCAATCAGATAATTAATGACCCCAGCCAAGTTATTAATGATTTTTGCAAATGCGAAAAAAAAATACCGAATCGACAACATTTTTTCATGCAATAAAATTATTTAATTACGGGGCAGGGAGTTGAAGCAATACTGCACTTCCTGGCGGTGAAGTCTTGTCGAACAAATTTGCAAACATTAGTCGAGGGAAATTTTCCCAGCTGAACCTTGGGTTCAATGCTCGCTGGTCGAAGCATTGACAGTTGGGGGCATGGAATCTGCGAAACGTGAAGCGGTCATTAGCGGGATTTTACATAATAGTTAAAATTGTTCGAGAGGAATTTGAATGAATTTTTCGATAAAGAGCCTATAAACCAACAATAGACTGTCCTGATAATTATAAATACACTGGCTAGTTATCGTCAATTCAAGTTGCGTGCAGTATTCTACCAAATTTTGGCTGCGTCTTATTTTGTACCTCAAAATGAAACTGACTGCTATTTTTTTTCTCAATGTTTGCAAGGAAGCTTGAAAATGCGTTGTCTTTCTCCCGAGCAAAGAAAACTGATTGTGCACAAATAGTGCACCGTCAATGGTCTTTCGATCGTAGAACTGACTAATAAATAAGATTTGAGCGTCGGAGCAGATGCGGTTTGAGCATTACGGAAGTATCAAGAACAGTGTTCTTTCGTAGATTCCCCTAGATGGAGTAGAAAACCCAGACCGCCTGTAGATTGTAGGCCGAAAGGTGAGGTATTATCTCAAGCTACATTCTTCGGCATCAGAACGGGATGTGCTGGCTATTTTTTGCGAGCCAGGGAGAGAATGGGCCTAAAACTAAGCACCAAACACTCTGAACCAGTGAAACTTAGGGTTCGAGCCCCCATTTTCGAACTGGTGGCACACAGGTATAAATTTTTCGATTTGGAACAAATCTACCAATTATTACGGAATTTTGAGAGGTCGTATATCTTTTTCCTATGCAATTACAACTGATGTAGATAAACAAAAACGATGGGCGCACGGCAATGCGAAAATACTCGTAACGTTATGAACTCTGCTTAGCTTGGCTAAAATTATTAAATCTCTCTGAAGATTAAAAGGACTTGAAATTTGAGTTTAAACTACTTAAATTTAAGTTAACGCGTTATAGTATCTTATTAGGTAGAAACAGGGACCTGACAGACAGAGATTTTCCTGCAGCTAACATCTCTAACATTCAAACGTCAAAAGATTCATTGTTTGTAATCAAAACTGGCGTTCGTACCCGTAGTAACAAGTGTCAGACGGGCCTTATTCAAATAAGGCCCGTGATACGTTGCATACTGTTTAAGGGCACCTCCAATCCTGATGGGAAGCTGGTATAGATCTAAATATTTAGATCTGAAGCGATCTAAATTCCTGCACCGCGGCGTTCTATATTGGCTTTTATACCACAATCTGATTTTAATTTTTGCATCTTCCAAGAAAACTGATCCAAATAATGCATGTTTTGGATCATTTTTTTGCCTTGATCTATTATTTTATCATGATGCAGGCAACAATGCTTGAGCAATAACACTGAGCCAGTCTTATCTGTCAAGAAAAGAAAACTAAACTTCTTCGGTACTTTTGCCTCAAATCAGTGGATCCAAAACATTTTACCGTTATTTGGAGATATTTTTACCACAAGATGGAAGATTGGAACGGATTCGATAAACATTCGAAGAAATTGAGCTGGCACATCAACACATCCAGAGCAACATAACACGAACATCAATCCGTCGCAATGGCCGGATGGCTACGGCAAGACTTACGCTAGTGATGGAGCTTCCAGTTCATTAACTAGTTCTAGCTTAGGCGCCAGTAACGACTAAGCACGAAATGTCTCCCGAGTCCCGAGCCGACTTGGTGGATTCGGAACGGGAACTCAGCTCGATACAACGGGGAATAACACAAATGAAGCGGATAACACCGAACGAAGTCCCCTCGAAATGTTCCACATTCCTCCGCTATGAGTGCTTGTTTTTTTGTGAACTCTAGTTGTCAATACAATTTAACCATATTTGTCAAACTTATATTTTTTGTCCAATAGGCCCCTTCCCGAGTCGAGCAAACGTCATACAAAGCAAACCGAAAATAGTTCGGCCGTAGCATACCATCGCCACCGGCACCCCCAACTTCTTCGACGCCGGCACCCCAAGCTGTAACGATAGCTCCTCTCTCTCTTAGCAGTTCCATGCTTGCCCCAGCTACCTCTGCGATATCATCAAGCAACTCCAATCAGAATGACGAATGGCTCAACTCGCCTCAATTCAACTCAACTCACAATTTGTTCCGGATCCAGTGAAGCACTCGGACGAATTCGTCATCGACGATGGATTCAAGGTATCGTAATTATCTTACACCAACCTTTAAACGACGATTAAATATCCATAATTTTGTTCCAATCTAGCAACCGCACTCAACCCATTCTGCATCCATCTTCCTACACGGACGCATTCACCGACTTGGATGCGCTAGGAATGGGAAAGTTCAACCTTTACATAGATAGGAAATGTTTCTTCGAGGAGTTGAAGAATCCACCCTAAAACAGAACAAAAGGATCTCTCAGAAAAAGACAATTCGTTCAATGCCTACTTTTCCTCAGAAGTTAGTCTGACGTCAGGCACTAAAAACACTTCCAGAAAGCACAAATGCTACTTCTGCCGACATTTTTAAGCCCACCTTGGCGACGGGGCGCCGGAACTAATTAACCATTAAACGTAGAATTTTCTTTTGAATAATACATCCCTTTGAACATAAATCCTAGATCCTTTCATGGAAGACAACGAATTCTCCAATCTTCACATCGATCCATTTGAAATGAAGTTCTCACTAAATGCATCTCCTGGACAAATCGAAAGTAAAAATGGAGATGAGGGCCTGCTACGAGCAGTAGCAGTAGGCATATAATGGACCACTTCAAGTAAACCTGCCTCCAGAGAGCTGGGCTGACTATCGCCCTTATTCTGTATTCCGTTTGAGTCGGATTTATTTCGAACGAAACATAATTTTGCATTCTGCATTCGACATTCAGATCGATTCGAATTTTCCTATACAAAAAGTCAAGTCGACCGAAATTCAGAATGCGGAATTTTGTTTCGTTCGAAATAAATCCGACTTAACGGAATACAGAAAACGGGTGTATATAAATCAGAAGCGCCTAGAACGTTAAAATTCTGATTCAATTTCGTCTGGAGCTGCAGCTATCGACGTAGCACGGAATCGTCCAAATGTGTTTAAACCGTCGATGTTTAAACCGACAGCTTACTCGGACTTCCACTGGATATGCAGCCTATCTTTGCTCGACTGTTGGTTACTCAAATTGTCAACCCACTCTGACTAACTGCATGTGAAGCTTCTTGCTGAAAACAAATTCCACAGCTATCTGTTGGCAAGCTCATAGATTACTCTATACCTTCTATGAGAACAGTAACGAAGTGAACAAATAGGTACTACAGTGAACGGATTCAAGCAAAATGTCATATAACATTCAGATGCAATTCCTTAATCTCATGATAAAACATTGTATAAATACCTATACAAGCTACGAGAATACCTATGAACATGCACAAACAGAGGAGCTGGCCCTTGTAAAAAATGCAACAGTCCAATAACCTACAAAAGTAGTACCCTTTTGACGATGAACAAGCTGGGCAAGAAAACTGTGGTTTCGGGAAGTGAAAGTCCGGAGAAAGCTGGAGATGGCTAATATGTTTTTTACATCTTATTAATCTTACTTAAACTTAAATCCATTGTAATCATCGAAGAGGGTTTCGAGTTGTAATTTCTGTTTATAAAGAAGAACATGCTTCAAATTCCTTTTCCGTTCCTCTTTTGAATGGTCATCGTCTTTTTGCCAATTCTTTCCAGCGTATCTAATGCACCACTTATTACCTTGGTGCTAATTTGCGTTATACCGGAAATGATATCGTCAAATCCAAAATGGTCCGTTGATTGTTCCTCTTCCGGAACGTTACCATCTACTTCAAGTTTAGCATGCTC
This sequence comes from Aedes koreicus, assembly GCA_024533555.2. Classification (NCBI taxonomy): domain Eukaryota; kingdom Metazoa; phylum Arthropoda; class Insecta; order Diptera; family Culicidae; genus Aedes; species Aedes koreicus. The sequence goes on along the minus strand of JAHHFK020002678.1, from coordinate 76,586 downwards.
CTCCACTTGACGCTTAGCAAGCTCTTCCGAAGTAGGGACACATGTTCCAGATTCAATAGCCTGCAATTAATATGCACCGTTGATGAATGGTCTTTCATTACTTAAAATCTAAATCATACCTGAAAAATATGGGTCGTAATCGAAACGACACCGTGCCAGCAGTTGATTTTGCTAAGCAATTTCAGAGTAAATTAGCAAAATAATGAAAAAATGTACCAAACCATGATATATCATCACTCTAGTACTTACTGCTTCAAAATTACTGGAATGCCCGGCGAACTCAATCCGGATCATCATGTTGCATGCTTTTTTTTTTCTAATTCTCGAAAAATTAAAAGCGCAAAATAAACATATAGATGACGTTTCGTTGACCCGGGTTGCCATTTACTTTTTTGTAATTAGATCAAAGTGAATAGATCAGCGGTACAGAACTTCTAATTTTGATCTTAATTTAGATGATCTAAATTTTTAAATCCGATAGATTTTGGATCAGAATATTCATCAGGATTGGAAGTGCCCTAACGCTAGTAAAGAGGATAGGGTTGCCAGGCCCCTGGGTAGAAATCAATGTGTTCTGCTCATTTTAACTCAACGCTTGAGTAATGCATACACTACCTACAAGTTGGTAAAAATAAACTTAGAACTTGTCTGGACCTCCACATACAACTAAATTCATCACAGAGCTTGTTTTGAGTAAAAACAACTCCGCGGTGGGTGAAAAAATTGTTCGGAAGCACTTGCTTCCTCACGGAGAAAAAATATTGGTAAACGCAAACATATTCTAGTTCCATTTAACCGGAATGTCACGTTCAATTGGGCACAAACATCATATTAGTTTGATTTCACTACCTACGGTGGTTGAACCAAACTAAAATTTTGAGTAATTGTTTCGGGATTTTAGCAGTTAAGTTCAACTGATATTCGTTTGAATTTACTATTATGTTGGTTGTTTCATTATGACAGCTACGAAAACAAACAGATTTGTTGGTTGATTCTACCAACACTTATGGTTTGTTGATTTGAACTGAATTGCTGTTTGAAACAAACAAACGAAAATGTTTGAAATAACAAATATTTCCGTTTACAATCAACTACGTTTTTCTATAATTTCAGAAATATATATTCGAATAAAATGCTAACTAACATTAGAAAAGTGCACATTTCCATGTATAGACTTCTCTCAGAGAAATCTAAAAATGTTAATGTGAGCCTTTCTACTGTTTGTTTGAGGTTTGTTTGAGTAAAAGTTTGTTTATTGCAACCTTTTTCAATTTAACACAGAAGCGAGTCTGGATGATTAGGATCGCCTTATGACCGTTCGAATCTTCTATCGCCTTAATGGGAGCGATAATCGAGAGTATTCCGTCGGATGAAATCGATGACTTGGTTTGGCTGATGTCGTGGCCGGCCGGGATTATGTATAACGGCGCTTGAAGTGTCTTGAGCTGGAGCCATGCTCATCCTACTTCTCCTTGTTTTCCTTCAATGATTGAACTATTGTGCGAAGCTATAACCAATATTTCGTTAGGTGAGAACTGTTTTACATCTAAATTTATTTGGAATTTGTCCTTACCGTTACTATTCGTCGATCCTGCAATGCTCGAATTATGCCATGGTTGGTTGTAGTTGTCGGACTGGATGTTGAATAGAAGAGCGTGCAACTGCTGGCGTCGACATGACCGCAATCAGTTCGTCCGAGCTGATACCGCTTTCAAAGTGCTGGTCAATAATCGGAGACGAACGGATGGGAGCATCCCACATATCGTCCCAATAGTTGCGGAACATCATCGGAACGACCGATATTTTCACTAAAGTATAATACTCAATATATTATGAACTGATAGTCTGCTATGTATACATTTCCACGTCTCATGAATACCGTTGCCCGGACCTTTTAAAAGTGTCATTGGTACTGGATGACGGAGAAATAACCCAAAACAAATAGTTGGTTTCAAACTAAATTTTTAGTTATTTTTTCTCCAAACAAAATATCAGTTTGATTTAACCACCGCTTTGGTTGAATTAATTTAAAATGTTAGTTTGTTTCCCTGAGCCAACGCAACCTATGTTTTGGTAAAAATAAACCCCTTTCAAGGTGGAAACAACAAAAATATTAATTTAGAACAACCATAATTTGAGTTGTATTGTGGTCATATCTTTAGGTAGAAACAACCAACCTGCCAGTTTGTTTCAAAACACAATCGTTGGTTAAAAACCACAAAACGGATTTTTAAAACAACTAGTTTGTTAGTTTGGCTGTCAACAAACATGTTGGTTGTTTCAAACGGGACTGTTTTTTCTCCGTGCGCCCCACAAAATTCTTTATATTTTTTTTTCCCCCTTTTTTTTTTTTTTTTTTTTGGGTCCCCCTAACAAATCGTGCATGTTGAAGAGGTTTTTTTTCGACTTGGACGCTTTCGCTGAAAAAGTACCTTTGCCACCTGATGATGCTCCCCATCCCCATGCACAAACAAAATTTCGACCGCGATCGTATCTAATTGACTCGGTCGGTCGATGGGTTGTCACCTTCAGCCCAAAAAGAAACCTTTGAATGTATATCAAATTACTAGTGATCTAACGAAGCGATTCTCAGCCGTGACAGAGATCACGAAAGTAAAATATAATAAACTCCGTGTTGTCGTTTCTAACCTGAAGCAGGCTAATGAGATTGCTGCTTCCTAGCATGTTTACACTGGAATATCGAGTTTATATTCCAGTTCGTGATGTGGAGATTGTAGGAGTGGTCACAGAGGCGAGTATGTGCCCTGAAATTTTGGAAGAGGCAGGCGATTGGCCGATTCATCAACCCTCTGCTTCCCCCAGTTCAGATACTGGAAGTGCAAAAGTTGGTTAAAGTATCGTACAGCGAGGGTAAAAAAAATGACCTTTTCTGTCTCTGCCCTTCCTCGCTTCTTCACTTCACTCAAGCCGTAGTCCTTCTTCGTACATCGTGTTCCATAGCACCGGACCCAGGATCGAACCTCGTGGGACGCCTGCGGTGATCTGGACACGTTTCTGGCCTACCTCAGTGTTGTACACCAGTACGCGATTCGGGAAATAGCTTCCCAGAATCTTGTACGGGTACCCAGGAACCTGAAGGCGTTGGAGCGAGTCGGCGATAGCCACCCAACTAGCGGACTCCTCGCCTCTTGCCCTGGATTGCCACTTCGGCCGTCTTGGTGACGGACAGAATGGCATAGACCGTCGACTTCCCTTTACGGAAGCCAAACTGGTTATTAGACAGACCACCTATACCCTCCGTGTACTTTGTCAGTCTGTTGAGGATTACCCTCTCAAGCACCTTACCCGCTGTATCCAACAGACATATAGGTCTATATGCCGATGGATCCCCTGGTGGCTTCCCTGTCTTTGGTAGCAACACTAGGGTCTGAATTTTCCATGCGTCCGGAAAGACGCCCTCGTTCAGACACCTTTGCATCACCACCCTCAACATTTCGGGAGCCAGCAAGATAGCCGTCTCGATGGCCAGGTTCGGAATACCATCCGGTCCTGACGCTTTGTTCACCTTTAGCGACTTTGCTATCGCAATGAGTTCTTCATTCGTCACCGCCGCCTCGTCGCCGGCCCACGTGGTCACGGGTGTTCGGTCCACCCTTCCGTCGCTATGACAGCGTAAAGGTCTGGGATACTGGAACGCTGGTCATGGGACAAATCTACGGCGCCGGGGGTCATGGACTCGGGTCATGGTTCGGAAAAAGTCCCCCAAGGATCACTTGCAGCAGCTCTGGTGATTGCTCGGCTGGAGCCGCCGTTCCTCTGGTTTTGGCCATTACTACCCGATAGGCGTCACCCCACGGGTTCGTATTGGCCTTCCCTAATAAATTTCGTATGGTTATTTTTCTTAACGACCTATTTGGGATATCATCCAAACCATTAAAGAAATGGTTGGAGGATTTGTGGTATAGTTCGTTCAAGGTAATTTTTTATCAGGGTTCTGACACAGGCCCTCAAAGCAGGCTCGCTTGCTGGCCTTTATCCCCCTCTTTAGCGCGGCCTTCGCGGCGACTAGCGCCCCTCGACGCTCGATTCTATCGGCGTCTGACCGCGCTCTTTGCACCCTCCGTCTTGCGTAGTGGCATGTTCTTCGGAGGTCGACGATCGACTCTGTCCACCAATACACCGACGATTCCTCGGTTTGACTTCCCTCGGCATGGTCGCATCGCACGCTCATCGTAAGTGCCATCACGAGTCGTTCGCCGAAAGGTTCCTGGGTTTCGCGTAAGATGGAACGAAGCGCCTCTTTAAAAAAAACTCTACATAAGAGTAGGACGTCCTCCATCTGCGGGCGAATGGAGTGGATGCTCCTCCTTCTGCACGCTGCCTTGTATTGTGGACGATACAATAACGAACCGCCAAGTGGTCGCTATGGGTGTAGCCATCATCCACCCTCCAATTATTAAGCAGCCCAGGACTGCTGAAGGTTATATCGATTATCGATTCCGCTCCGTTTCTATGGTAGGTACTCTTGGTACCTACGTTGACTAGGTCCACATTGAGCCTAGCCAAGGCCTCCAGGAAAAATCTGGCCCCTGGGGTTGGTAAGGCGGCTCCCCCACTCGAGCGTCCAAGCCTTGAAGTCCTCCGACTATTACCAACGGGTTTAGACCAGTTAACTCAGTTGTCATCCGATCGAGCATATTGGAAAACTGTTCAATCGACCATCTTGGCGGTGCGTGGCAGCTGCGTTTGTGGTAGACACAACCTCCTGGACCTGTCCGCCAGCTCGGATGCGGTATGGGTCGGAAATTATAGCGATATCCGATGCCGACTCGCTAACTGTCTGACACAGCAGTTGCTGGGCGGCCTCACAATGGTTCCGGTTTAGTTGTGTTACCTGCATCACGGTTGGCTCGTTGGAATACCCTTAGCGGACGGGCATGATCCCCCCCCTCCCCACGTGGGCTTATTATACTGGTTCCCCCCGCATGCGTGTTTTTTTGCCCCCCTTCTTGACATTTTTCTCCTTTTTGGCCTTTGCATTCCCATGACATGTCACACTTTCTAGGCATCTGAAACATGCCTTCGGCGGCTGGTGTAGGCTAAGTGGGCATATGGACCATCCCACCTTCATCTTCGCCACTTTCAACGCGCCGCTCCCTCTGAGACGCAACCTGGGTCCAGGGACCCGCGTATCCTCCAGCACCCTCACCTAAGGCACTGTTCCTTGAGTGCAGGGATCTCGTCTACGCTCGGTGATCTCATCCAGATTTTTAAGCGTTGTCCTTGGACGAGGGCGCATACCTCCCCCTCCCCTAAGGCCTGTCTTGCCAGGTATACGCCGGACCCTAGGCGTTGTCGCTTCTCTCCGGTGCATCTCGCCGGTGCGGGTATACTCCGCACATCGGCGCCTAGGCCTGCCAATTTAGCATCCCCGCGCATCGCTTTCAAGACCTCGGAGTACTTAGACGCATCGGTCTTGACGATGAGGGCCTCTCCGCGGTTACGCTTGCGGGCCACCTGTCGCTTGCCCTTTTCTTTTTTGAGTTTTACTTCTCTTTTTTCTCACCTTATTCCAGGGGCCTTCCCTACCCCGCTTGGGGTCGTCGCTTGTCCCCCTTTTAGCACTAGCATCTGCTTCCGTGCCAATAATATTCCTCTCCCTCCTTACTGTGTTACATTATTAGTGGGCCTTCGCTAATGGTTTTTAATGGAAAATACGAAACACTCAGACATATGTGACTTTGTATAAAAGAAATACATAACAATTGCATTTTCTTGATTTTTTATTAATAAAAATAGTATCTCCGAAACAACTGGTCCAAAATCGTCCAAATTGGAAAACTTTTTAGGAAGGAAAAACATTTAAGCGATTGAGCTTAATAAATTAACCAGACCCTGCCGTCTGGAGAAAAAAATGACTTGGGAGAAAACTACTTGGTATGGTTCGCAGAACGCCTTTTACTTGATGGATCCACCTTGCTCGTTGAGCGCCTCTTCTTCTTGTGCCTCTCGATTCGTTCGAAAAGCTTTGACTGGACTGTCGTCCGATATTCTTACGGCATGCCAAGCCCACCGATTTTAGCTGTGTGAACGATGGGAGGTTCTCCCAGCAACTGATGCAATTCGTCGTTCATACGTCTTCTTTACATTACGTCTTTCATCTGCACACTACCGTAGATCGCACGCCGAACCTTCCGTTCAAAGACACCACGTTGGTGCTCCACGAGCACTATCCATTGAAGAATATCGGTTTAATTAATGTCTTGTAGATGGTCAACTTTTTAGTTATAAGTTTGTTCGACCATAGAGTCTTTCAGAGTCCAAAGTAGACACGATTGCCAGCCATAATGCTGCTTTGTATCTCCCTGCTGATGTCGTTATCGGCGGTCACCAATCAGCCCAGATACATGAATTCATCTACTGCCTCGTCGGCGGTTGCACGTACTTCCGAAGAGTCTATTCTCGCTCTTCGATTCACACCCTCCAATGCAATGTTAAATGGCATACACGACAATCCATAATCTTGCGGTAACGCTCTCCGGGATGCGAAGGGACTTGGGAGTGTCCCTGACATTCAGATGACGCACATCTCTCGATCCATCGTTGCTTTGACCAACCGCGTCAGTCACTTGAAAATCTGCGCATACGTGGTAGTCGGGGAACACCCACGAATAACGTTTGACACTACCCCACAAACTCTTTTGCAATTGTTGACAGACGGCGGCATAGAATTTGGGAAAACAAAACAGGGATATTTCGGCATCCAAGCGTTCAAGTCACTATCGTCATTTTATTCAATCAATTTATTAATAAGTAGTACTAGTTCATAATATCCATATAAGGTTGTATAATTTTCGCTTTCAGTGTTTCTTACTTTTGTTTGTTCCTTTCCATTTCAGAGTTACTGATGCTATTACGGCTAACTGTAGGTTGGTTTTTCAATCGTTCTTTTCCCCGGCTGCGCTTTGCCAATTGCTTTTTACTTAATTATATGTATAGACGCTCTCAATTCTCATATAGGTATCCACTGGGCGTAACCGAGAAAAAAATGGGTGTCTCTTCGGTTAGCAGGGTATCAGATTGCGTTTAGATAGGTTCTACAAAAACTAAAGTAATCCGAAAAGCGTATCAGTTATCAAGGGTTACTTCTATGCCTAGCGTAAAAAAGGCTATTTTTGTTTTTAACTAAAAATAAACAACCAATATTTATTCTCAGTACGATTAGAAGACTTCTGAAATGTTCTTAAAAAAAAACTGTTGGATTCCAATCAATAAATAAATAATCAAGAACTGTTTTCTTACAATCCAATAAAAACGTATAGTTGGAATAATTTTCCTCTCTTTTTTTTATAATTATGGCTATTTTTATTTCTTTGATTTCGGCGTGCATCTTGATCCACGCACAATTTTGTTGTTGTTTCTGCTGAATAATGCTATGTCCTGTCTTCCTGTGCATTGTGTTCTGCTCTGATGCTAATAGTTATGAGGAAGGTATTTCCTAATAATGATTCCTGTTTATTGTTACGCGGATTTTGATTCCCGACTTACGAGCTTAAAACCCAACATCCAGTGGATTTTTCTTCATCATAACAAACCTAGCCTGTCTGCCTCGGACTGTTTTCCTGATTCGGAACTATAAATAGAGAGAAAGAGAGACACGAGGGTCCAATTGGATTTCCTATGATCTGAAAAATCATCGAAAAAATATCCATTCTTAGACTGCCAGGGCTAATACAAGCACACAGATTTTGTTTTGGGGGATAGGAAGGTGTCTCTTAGCTGATCCGAATCTTTGCAAACACAGACATTGCGATGACATGTACATTACACACACGCGCGGACACTGAGATTCAGAGGCGGAACACTTACCACACCATCGAGAGGACAATTTCCTCCGGGGACAAATCCGTATTATCATCCTGCACTTCATCCGGAATGCTGGTCCCCTTGTCGTTGCTACTGCTGCTACTGCCCGCAGCGCCATCGTTTACATCAGCCTTAATGATTACTTCGTCGTCCACTTCATCTCCGTTCACATCCATCACGATTCCGTCCTCACTCGCCTGCAACAGGAGTTCACATTCGTCGTCCTTATCGTCGCACAAAGTATTTTCCGGTGGTACATTGGATACTTCATCGGTGGTGATATCTCCATTGCTCGTTGATCCAATCAGCGTCGACGGCGTGGTCGGGGTGATACCGGTTACGAATGGATAGTCGATTTCTTCCAATCCCTCCGGTGGCTTTAGCTTACCGAATTCCTCCCGCAACTGGCGGTACTGTCGCCGAAGAACCATCGCATTGAACGAAATCGTTCGCCCGGTACGTTCGTTCTGGAGGGGCTTGCTGAGTTCCGCAATCCAGTCTTCGATTTGTGCACAGATTTCGTTCCGTTTCAACCAGAAGTGAGAGTGGATCACCTGTGGAAATAATTGAATTTGAGACATCTGCACGTTTGTGAAAGGAAAACACTTACCTCTTTGAAGCATGGGCAAGGATTTTTCAACTGTTCGAGCATAGCATAACGCACACAAGCCTGATAGATGTTGCTATTGTACTCCCGCGAGCTATGCGATCCGCTGGGCGTGCCACGGCTTCGCTCAAATCCTGGTTCGTTGAAGTATGGCTCCGGAACTAAGATGAGACTTTGAATAGAGACTAGTACCTAAGAAGGGTGATAGGGGAAATTAGAGAAAATCTTCGATTCCGGAATAAGTTGCGAGACCAACCTGCAGAAAACTCGACGTATGGGCATTCCACTTCTCTTCGGGCCGACCGTGCCAGGTATTCAGTACGGATAAGCATACCTTACCGTCGTTGTAGAGGTTCGGATTGAAGCGTACCGTGTTCCTGCCGGTCGTCTCCAGATTGATCATCATAGGCGAATTCGGATAGTCGGGCGGGAAGTACACGTCGAACTCGAAGCAACCGTTCGCGTACGGCGTCTCGGCCGGACCGGTGATTAATACTTTCATTATATCTAACCTATCGGTATCACAGCGTACAAACACAGAACTACTGTAGGACAGTGGCAGACTGGTCGAGAGGGTGACTGTTTCCTGGGCCAGCCGTTTCACTCGGCCCGGATGGCCACGGTCACCGGCCATGCGGACGTTCGTTTCGAAGTGGTGCGAAATGGTGAACCGGTAGCCGTTTTCGGTCTCGGCAATCATTTCGAACGTATCTGAAAGGTAGAGGAAAGGATTGTAGATTAGGGGTGGGTTGGCTTGATGTGTTTGTAAATGTCTCCATTCAATCTTGTCAGATTCAAACGACTTTTCCTCAAAAGACCTTAATTTGTTTGATGTTGCTTAAGATGTGTGATCCGAAAAGCGGAGATAGACGACATTTGGGCAAGGTTCAGCAATGTACTGCCAAGTTTTTCGACGTTGTAGATGCTATAGATATCTTGAAGTGATATAGCAGTTCGTTCATCTAGGTTCACCTGTGACCGACGATAATGGTACCAGTTTGGGGGCATTCTTGACCACAAAAAAAAAACTAAATTTGGTATTAACAAGCATCCTAAATGTGTTAAAACTTAAAACCGATCACCTAAAATTAATACCAGGTCCGAAATTAGGTCAGATAAGGAATAAAGCGTGGAATTTCGGCTTTACTTTGGCGCTCGCAAAAGCGGAAATCGGCAGCCAATAACTTGTTGATTTCCATTGTTACTTATTTCTCCATCACATCTTATTTCTCCATCGCCAAAGTATTGGAAGATTTGACCGTCCGTGCTGGACAAACCTCGTTTCGAAAACACTCAAACCCCTTTCACCAAAATCACCCAAAAACTCACCGAACTGCAGCGCCTTCATCAGCTCCATGTACTTTTCCTCCACTGACTTTGCCATCGGCCTGAGAACGGCTTCTTTATGTTCTTCTTCCACCGCTACCGTTTCGACGTTGGTGGCATTCTGAACCAGCAGTGACGTCTCCTGAATGTCCGGAATCAACAGCGCCAAACCCTCGTCATCGCCGTCGTCCAGACTGACCGTAATCTTCTGGGTTTGACCCTTCAGATTGGACTTCTTGTTGACTCTGCGGAACACAAGAAATACATAAATGAAATGAACTCCGCAAATCGGCCATGACCAAGCGAAAATCATACTTCAATCGACTCGCATAGGTATCCACACAGGCCTTCATATTGGCCAGTAGCGCTGCGATGGAAATTCTTCCCTCATTGTTCTTGTTCACCAGTAACGAAACCAGCTGGTTGGAAAGCGAAATGGCCCTCAGTAGCTGCAATATCGCCCGGTACAGCGGAATGTGACGCGTTATGTCCAAGACTGTAAGAAATATCAACATTAACCGAAGTTGTTCGTGTTTTGGCAAATTCTTCCGATCAATTACCAGAGTCGTTCCTCAGATAAGAGCTGAGAGCTGGAATCATGCATGACTGCTGGAGTAAATCAAGGAAAATTGGCGGCAGTTCCGGTAGGGTCTCGCTGCATTCACGATAGCTCAACTCTTCACTGTCCAAGTTGGAAGGAATTTTGTCCCCTGGGTTTATATAGCTTGATAGGACCTAGAGAAGATTTCGTTATCAAGCAAAAATTTAACCATCGCAAACGATACTACAAACCTGCAACAATACGGTGACATGTTCTTCTTCACTTTTCTGTCGCAGCAAGGCCTGTTCGACATTCCATGACTGTTGTGTTGATCCCGTTCCAAAACCCGTTCCCTTTGCCCAATACATGTGGCTTTTGTCGTCGGAATTGAGTTGATCGTCGGTGCCGTTTGGCGCTGCACCGCCAGCAGGTGCGGCTGCTGCTGTTGCAGCAGTATCAGGAACAATAGGAGCTGGTTTTCGGCAGGCAGCGGCCTGAATCTAAAAAGGTACAACGAAATCATGGTAATTTCAACATACTGAGCCCCGTTAGCGCGAGTTTTACATTATCCGATGAATTAGAACGGCTGCTTACGCCGGCGTTGTTATGGTGAGTGAAGATACTCAAGCAGTTCAGTACCAGGTGGATCGCACCGACTTCGATTACCATCCTGCGGAGCAACACCCCGTCATCTGTAGTCAGTGGCGAACTGTCCAGCAACTGTCGGAACACTTCAAATGGTAGAGTTGGCAGTGAAGAGGACAAAGCCAAGCTGTAGATCTCGTTCCCCTCGCCGTCTCCGGTAACGCCCAGAATCAACCGTAGTAAACACTGCGCCCGCAGCTTATCCCGCAATAGGACTTCCGAGTAGGCAGGCAGTTTTAGGAACAAAGCAAATGCAGCCAACGAGTGCTGCGGAACAGCGGAGATAGCTTGCGCTTTCGGCGAAGCATCCGCTAGAATGTCGTCCAGGTCTTCGTAGATTTCTTCATTCTGCTCGACCTTGACCCAATCGCCAACGGGCGGGCTCTTGTCTTTGTCACCAAGTTGTTGCTGGGATTTTGGTGACTCCGGATACACCAAGGGTAAGTAATGCGCCAGTAGAGACAGTCCACCACGGCTAGAGAATATTTGCAGGGGCGACGCGAGCGGAATAAAATCGGCAGCCTTCAGCATCGGTGACGAGGATGAAGAACTGCTGGCTTCACAGGTTAGATCTACTTCCGGCTTGTTTTTGGCCAGACTCTGAAAATTTGAGGATTTTTGTATTTAGTAGGAAGTGGGGAACATTTTGGTGTGAATCATTACCAGATTGAGATTAATGCATGGACTCGAAAGCGATATTCCGGATGATTTAAGCATTGCAAGAACTTGCGAAATGGTGGTATCACTTGTAATCACCCCATTAGGGATGGCCGTATGTCGAAGGAGTATTCCGTCCGGTGCGGTCAACTTCGGATCATCGATCTTCATTTCTACATGGGGGAAAAGAACGCAGGTTAGATTTCACGGGAAAAAGTCACTATTACGAAAGGTATACTTACTGAACATGGATAGAATATCCTTCTGCTTCATGGTGGTTGCTTGATTTTTGGCCTCCTTCAAACGCTTGTCTTTGGCTGTGACGCCTGCAGCGACACTAAGGAACTCCATGCCCAGGCCCATTTCCCAGAGCTCTTTTCGATTATCACTACCACCTGCTGATGATCCAGCGTTGGATGATCCGGCCATGGCGTCTCCAACGCGGCTGTCCGATGGCAGATTCGGAATAATTCGGTTGTACGCCGTTACACAATGGTCCAGAATTTCTTGGCATTTGGAATTGGTGCTCAGGTAGAACATTCGGAAATGTGTATTCGGTCGCTTTGATGGATGATTACTGATGTTGTATGGATTGGGATCTTTATTCTGCAGCGGCAGTTCACTTTGAACGGCAACCATTATCTTTTCGCTTTCTAACAAAATTTGCAGCACTAGCCTTCTGGTAAATCCGGATATGCACGACTTGCCACCATTATTTGATCGATTATTGATCCCGCTCTGGTTTGAACAACTACCATTCGCAGTAGATGCACTGCTGGTACTTGATCTTGCTGAGTCAGATTTCCTAATGACCGAAATCAAGTTCACCGTTAGGACTTCCTGATTCTTCGGATGACATGACGTTACTTTCGACAGGAACTTAATAAGACATTCTTCCAGATCAAGAGAAGCCTGGGGCGTTATCTCTGAAGCAATGATGGCCAGCTTGCTGTTACACAGCAGCATGAGCAAAGGCTCCCAAAAGATGGACCCTTCGAAGCAGCCCAGCCAATCACGCATATGACCTTCCGAACAGACTTCGGAAAAGAATGTCAAAATTTCCGTTACTTTCCGAATGTTGACCATTGGATAAACGATATCCTTGGCGCAGGAACCGGAGTATTTATGATGCTCTTTGTCAGCATCCGTCATGCAAGAACTCGACTCTTCTGTACTGCAGTCGCCGACGTTGGTGGTAGCGGCTGCTGCTGCAGCTGCCGCCGCCTGTTCCTCTTCAAACACTTCGCGGTTATCTCGTTCGACACTGCTGCTACCACTTCCGCTGGGTGTCCCTGTCGTATCCTTTTGGTGTTGATTGATGCTATTCAATGCACGATGGCAGAAATCCAGAATAACCGATGTCAGTAGATTCGGCAGTCCGGAGTCGATCAACTGTTGCACGGCAAGAGGCGATTGACAAGCCATGGAAATAGTCGCCAGATGAGCCTTGGACAAATACAACCGACTTAGGTCCTCTATCACCAGATGACTGTACCATTCGGCTGCATCCGATTCCTCCTGCTTGATGTCGTCCGTGATGCACTCTCCATCCTTACGATCATCGGAGATGGATGCCGTCAAATCGGTGGACAAGTTAGGCACCAACACATTCATACGCTTCAGCAGCATGGTGAACAGCTCCGGACGAATACAGCAGACTGAGCACAGCATGGCATCGATCGCCTTCTTCAGCGGCTCGTCATGATGCAATTCCTGATTCCAATCGTAGAGTGTTTCAAACAGTTCCTTCGTGATCATGTTCGGTAGATCCGGAATCAGATCAGTGGCATATGATTGCCACAGGATCGATGATAGACACCGGATGAAACCACTGTACGGATTCGTAGCATGCAATACAAATCTATTCGTCTGATTCTGGTGGTAGCGTTCGTACAATCGCTGAACCCAGGACAGCATCGCTTCTACTCGATCACCCGTGAACTCGTTGTGGGTCGTGCAGAGATGATACAAAAGGTCCGAAATGGAATCATTGCACAGCTGGAACGTCTGCGGGATGCTCTCCTTCAGGAGAATGTTGATAAGATTCAGTCCACACTCTCTACTGTAGAGTCCAATCTTCAGCAAAACTGTTTCTAAATTGTTTAGTGCAATGTTAGGACATAGTGGAGCGATGTTCAAAAGTGAACAGCACGCTTCCAGAAAACCTGGCACTTCCGTTGCAGCCATGATCACCCGGTTCGCAAGCTGCCGATCAGTATTGTACATTACTACGCTGGAGCACTGCGCAAGGATTCGTAACCAACCGAGACTAGTCTTGGCTGCTTTGTCGTCATCGTTGAAGTATTCATTTGAACCATCGGCAGCGGTTTTACCCATCGGCCCTGGTGCCGCTCCGGTAGCCCAACTTGGTCCAGCCACGGAAACATTGGCTGCATCACTAAATGTCGTCGTTCCGAGGACTGATATTTGCGTTAGTCCGATATTAGTAGCATCCCGAGGTCGATAGAGGCGAATGATGATACTGGTTGCAATTTCCGGTTGCGCAAACTTCAATCGAATGCAGGTCATTCCGACGGTGGAAATTGGTTGAGTTATCGGTATTGGGCCTAGATTACTATCGCGGGTAACCTCTATCGCAACTGCCGACGGGCAGGACGCAAGCGTGGACAGATGGGGTTGTAGTTGGACTTCCTTAAGGAGAACTGCTGTTGGCAGTGTGATCGTCAGGTCCACGTGCGATTCGTTCGGGTAGAACAGATAGCTCCAGGCGGGGTTGCGTGCTCGACGATGCGATGCGATCGGAGCCTGGATGAGAACATCAGCTGGTTGGGCGGTTTGATTTTCGGACGAAATGGTACAGTACGGGGCAAAGTTTATGAGACCGTCTTCGTTTCTCGTTGCGGCCATCGAACTCTTCTTGGACGAGCTGGATAGGGTTGTTTGAAGATTAGACGACTTCGATAACCGCTGCATGATCATCGATACTAGGCTGGGCTGGGTGTTGATGAGGGCACGATTGCTTCGAACCAGGCTCTCGCAGAGTACCTTGATGCCACCCATATCGGTGAATATTGCAATGGATGCCGAATTATCCAGGACCTTCAGGATAAACCATAGGAATGGCTCGGACAGATGCAGCTTTGGCATTGCGTGGCGCATGCTTGAGGCGTTGTTTATGTAATCAAACAAGGGTTTCACCACCAGGATGTTTTGAGTGGCTGCTCGACAGATGTAGAGCAGAAGTTGAAATACGGCATCAGCGACGGTTTGCGGCTCTGTTATACTACTGCCTTTGGTGTCATTAACCGAGGCGCAGTACATCGACGAAGCAACCAACATGGCAAACGAAGAAGTGGAACAGTGCGACAGTGTACTCAACAAACGGGTCATCGTGGGTGAATGCTGCAGAACCGTGTCAGCGAAGCACGGAGTCTTTGGTCTGGGGGGTTCAATGTGCTGCTGTTCAGCTTTGATCTCGTCCGTTTGACTTTCGTTGGATGTGTTCAGCTCGTTGAAGCTGGAGCTTTCGTATGCGGTGGCGTTATCTTCTCCCGAGCGAGGGTTCTTCGTGTTGACAAGAATGGAGGCAAGTTTTAGAAGATCGATCAGCAGCGTACTGTCGGTTACGGTTTTGATTTGGCGGACATTCTCCGACCCCAGGACGGTTGCGAACAAACTGCCGAACCGTGTGGCGTACATGTTGTTGGAATGGCTAGTTTCGGAAGATCGGTAGCAGTACAGTTTCTCTACGTTGACGATGTTGTTGTACACTAGGTGGGCTGTTGAACAAGAGCGTAGATTGGTTAGTCAATTATCGCCTAGCAGAAATAGTAGCAGATACTTACAGACACATTCGATGATACTCATGGCCACACCGAGATCGTTCTTGTCATACAGAAACGACAGCAGCTCCTTGATCAACTGGCTCTGGGCGTCGATCGGACCTTGCTGACTCGAAATGGCCCCTCCGAACTGCACCAGATGCAAAATGACCTTCAACAAAATCTCCTTCAGCTTCTCCTTCACGTTACACTTGAGCTCCAACCAGATGAACAACTCTAGCACCAGTTTGCACACCGTTGGACCAGCCTAAAAAGATGAACATCAATTATTATATTATAAACATAATCCGATTGCCGTCAAAACAACATACGTATCGGTTGCTATCCAGCGACGAGATCGATTGATCTACACCGGAGAAGAACCGCAGGAGCATTTTCTCGAAGTTTTCATCCCCCACGATCAGATTGCCCATTTTGCGGAAATGATTGTCACTGGTGGTCGAATTTGAGTCCATGTAATCCGCTTCGAAGTGCGGTTTGCAGGCTAGGATCAAACACTGGAAACCTAGACACCACGCTCGCAGTTTGATGTTGGGATGTGAAGCCAGCGCCTTCAGCAGCCCATGAACGGCTCGGTCACCGAACGGTATCTTCGGGAAGGAATACGCATTCAGTCCTGGGGCACTACTACCCGGCACCTGTTCCAGCGTTTCCCCGTTTAGGGTCAACCAGAGTTGCAGAATCTTCTCCAGATTAAGCCAAGAATCCACCAGGTGCAGGTCGCACAGAATATTGTCGAACACCTCCGTCAGCATGACATTGGTTTCCAGTCCCTGTTGGTACTCTTCGCCAGACCAAGCTTCGACAATCGATTCCGGCCAAGCGGGAAGCTCGATATGGTTAGGATTGAGCGGATCCGCAACAGTAACCTGCGGCAGGCTGGCAATAAGATTGAAAGTTGCCTTCATCGCCAGTCTTTTCAGTGTGATCTCCACGTTGGTGTCCAGTCCGGTTTCTAGCCTAGCATCCATGGCGGAGGATACAGTTCTGAAAGAAAATAAGTAATGTTGGGCTTCAAAGGAAAATGCTTCGTTTGTCAGTTGAAACTTACTTGTACAAAAAGGTCAGCCCGTTTCGTCCGCTCGACATGCTCGAACTGGAATCCTTCTTCGATACACGCTTGGCTCTTTCCAGGATGTCATCCAGAATCAGGATATCTTCCATATCGGCATCGTCGCACTCCATCAACGATGGGAGTTGATTTTTGACGGCATCCGCATAGCTGATGTCTTTCGTAACCTGAACACTGTGGGCGACAGGTTTGAATGCGGTATCCGGTACCGGAGGTGGTCGGGAAGATGTGCCAGCTTCGGAAGACGACGTTGCTTCGTCGCCGGAAGAATTTCCAGAATCATTGTCGTCGTCCTTGTAATTCTTGTCCGCTTCAAGAACGTCCTGCAGTAAGCAAGTGATCGCATGCACGGCCCATGGCTGTTGCTGATTTTCCCACACTGCAATTCTTACCAGCTGTAGAAGTTGATTGGTGGTGATGATTTTTGACAGCTGCACCACCGGCCGACAAGCCAACACCAAACGAGCAATGATTTTACAGGTAATCAAAAACAGATCCATATTGCAGGTGAAATCCATGCTCAGAATCAGACCGATCAGCCCTCGAATGACTACAATAATGTTGCAGATCTTTAACGATTTCAGACCTTTGTCGAATGCCGTCTCGGTGTCATTTGTACTGCTATCGGAACTGTTGTCCTTCGAGCCACTCCCACTGCTTCCAGACTGCGAACTGCGCGAGGATCCATCTCCGCTTGGAAGTCGAACCGACTTTGCTTTGGTGATTTCATTGAAATAATCCCCAAACGATTGTTTGACACTGTTCTGTAGCTTCTTGAGCTGGTTCTCGTGCTGCTTCAGTGCCATCTCCAGCTTGCTTGCCGGCGTTTGCAATAGATCCGGGTTCATCATATACATCTTCTCTGTCACGGCATTTCCATTGCCTCCCGTCAATCCCGCGCTGTAGTGCTTACTCTGCAGAAAACGTTTTTTGAATGTTCTGGTCAACGTCCGCAGCCCACCGTTTCCCATATTCATCCGTGCCTTGACCATGTCCGTCTCACCGGACATGAAATCCCATCGCAAATTGCTTTGATCCTTTTTGCCATCGACCATACCGTCGTCGAGACAAACGGAAAGAAACAGCAAGATCCATCCCAGGAGGTTGAGATCCGTGTTACACCAAATATTCAACCCACTGGCACTGTTCTGCGCCAAAGGAGCTAGCAGGGTTGCTAGGCTTTTCAGAACAGCATCGATCACTATCGATCGGCAGGTACCCATTGAGATGCTTTTACGGCCGAGATATGTCAGTAGGAAGAAGACACGATCCTGGGGGAAAATGCGGCTGTTTTGGGACGAGTACAGTTTAAGAAATTTGTCGGCTAGAAATTCTCCCCACCATGGTTGGAAGCAGCACATCCGCACCAACATCGAGCATGTTGCCAGCTGGATATGAGTATCACCGTTAATCACCAGGGTGTCGAACAATAGGTTGCTGGTATCAAGATCAAAGTACGGATAGATGTTGGCCACATTCTGGACGCCGTAGGTCGTAATAAGATGAAGAAGGGTTTCGATAAGACATTCGCTAAGGACACGTAATTTGTCGGTGTAAATGGGTGACAAGTCGGCACCCGGTTTCAGTTGCTTCGGAAGGTTCAATAGCGTGGTGGGCCCCCGGATACGATCGATGACTCGTTTGATCACATTCAGCTGATGCTGGAAGGCCATACATTCCTCGTAGACGGCGTACACTTTTTGATTATCTTGGAACGTCGCCCCAGAGTTGCCGGGCCCAGTTTGGTCTCCACTATTTTCCTTGATTCGATTAAGAAATGCTTGCATATGGGCAATGTTGGATGATTCGCTGTTGATCAGCGGTTGTAGCAAATCCATGAGCTTACTGCTAGACAGACAGTACCGGCAGTGAACGTCTTCGTAGAGTGCTTTCAAGATTTTGGCCTGTGCAGGAAGATTGTTCTTCTTGTTTTTGAGATACTTCATAACTGGATCGGCATATCCTTCCCGATCGAGAATGACGATGTGCCCGTAGAATGATCCCATCGGGATGCGACACCGGGTGGCGGACATTCCGTACCTTCCAGTGATGGTTATTTTCAGATAGCGGCAAATCGGCGGAGGCTGCAAGTCGCTCAGTACAAGTGTTCGTGATCCAATGTCCTGAGAAACCACCAACCTCACACTGTCTGCCTCTTCTTCGAAGCACCAAATGTCTATGAAAAGCGATGCCAAATCAGTACAAGCGGGAATGATCAAATCAGTCAACATGATCGGTGCACCAAAGTCTAGAGTTATGTACCGCATTGCTCCGGAGTGCATCCGTTCCACAACGATCACCTGCTTCGGAGGTGTGCTAAGCAACTTGTGCCACGGTAGCCCATTAGCGTTCTCTTCTGCATTGCTATCTTCAAAAAACTCCTGTATCTTATTGTTTAGCGCAATGGACGCCTGTGGCTTATCCTCAATTATGCTTGAAGAGCCGTTGCCATTTCCTCCGACAAACACCATCCTCGGTTCGTTGGAAGGACCCCAGCTCTCGATTTCATTGAAAGTGTCGTTCTGTGCATCAATTTCTTCGGCCGACTTTTTCGCCTCATTAAAATCGTCCTTCATCTTATGCTTCTTCAAGGCTGAGTAGAAGATTTTGTCCACGAGAATGTTCTTAACGTTATTCATCATATCGTCGTCCAGATTTTCCTTTTCTTCCAGCTTGATATGATTCTGCACCGGTTCAATGTTGTTCTGGGCGGTGTTTTCCATCAGGAAGTCATCGATAATGTTCGTAGCCTGGGCGTTATTGGCATCGACGTTTTCCAACCTTGTGGCATCTGACGTCGAACTGCAAACGTAGTGCAGTGGTTCAACTTCCAACAGACCCTTGAAATGATTACCGATTCCACGGCGTCGCAGTTGCAGCGGAAGAAACTTCAATTCGGATCCATCGGCAATGCAAACCGAACGCAAATCGATCGACTGATTGTTCGCTCCCGTTCCCGTGGTTTTCGTTATCGAACAGGTGTACGTGACGTTGGTGTTCTTGGAAGTTAACGGTTGTGAGTCGAAGATTTCCGACTCGAACGGCGACCCATACAAGCCGAATCGCGTTCTCAGCAGGGCTGTGTAGGGATTGCTCCGTTTCCGCATCTCAGTGGCAACGTCTTTCAGCAGGGAGATGCATTTTTCCGAGATAGGTCCGTGTGAATCACACGTCGAGGCACCGGAAATCAGCAACGTAAACCATCGCAACGATCCAGCGTGGTTGGAGTTGATGATCTCCGGTAAACAAGTAGTGATCGCCTGCTTGAGGGCCTTTTCAAACGAGTTGCACACGTCTTTGTCGATCATGTTTTGGGCACCCCCTGAAAAAAAAAATTAAAATGCTCATAATCTTCGAATCGTTAGGGTATCAAGGGTAAATACTCACTCCAACGCGACGCTCACAAATTTGACGCACTTGTGGGCGATGCTGCGATTTCCCATCACCACGCAGTGCCGGATAATTTCCTCCAGGTGTCGTTCGACAATCTTGATGCACTGCGACTGTTGCACGTTGACATCGTTGGACGCGGCATCCTTGATCTCCGCCGCTGGCAGGATCTTCTTTGCGAATGGGTTCTTCGGGTAGCGATAGCGCACCATCCGGATCGAGACGATCCAAATCAGTATGTCGAACACCACGTTCTGCTGCATCCGCATGGTTTCGTCCGCGACGTACAGCATCTTCAGGAGGTTCTCCAGCAGCAGGTTGGAGTCCAGCATGGCCAGCCGCTGGGCACGTTCGTTTTCGACTTTGTACACCTGGCGCGTCGATCGGACAGTGATCGATATTTCGTTCAACCAGTCGCAGCCTGAAACAGGGCAAGGGTACGCGATTTGTTGAGGTTTTTTTTTTTGCTTTTTTGAAAATTGAATTGCTTACACCAGATTTGTTAGTGGGGAAGAAAAAGTAAATCAAACGGGATTTTGGCCACTAAATAGAAAAAAATGATAGAGGATTTTTTAAGGCCAATCGAAGTGTAAAAGGTAAAAGTTAATTGTTGAGAAGTTTGTTTTTCAGATTCTTGTTTTAAGTCACGTTATGCTGGACGATCTCATCCGGCCTTCCAGGTTTTGCCCTTATCGGGCTTTAAGCTGAATAGCATTTTAAGGCTGTATATGCTCTCTTTATCCGCATATGGCAAAGGGTAAATGCACCCTTCTTTTTGGGGAAATGCTCCTTAAACTTTGGAAAAATGCTCCTTAGATGCGTTTGCCCGGTATAATGCAATCGGAGGTATTAATCTTCTGGTTAGCGCTTGCCGGGTGTTTTGACGGGTCTTCAGTTTCTTCAAGATTGTATAGTTTTGACGGGTTTTAAGTTTCTGAATTTAAGAGTCGTCAAAACGAAATTAAGACTCGTCGAAATGAAATTAAGACTCGTCAAAATGAAATTTAAACCCGTCAAAACTACCTCGAAGATTGCGGAGCGAAGCTCCGCTATACAATCTTGAAGAAACTTAAGACCCGTCAAAACAACCGGCAAGCGCTAACCAGAAGGTAAATACCTCCGATTGCATTATACCGGGCAAACGCATCTAAGGAGCATTTTTCCAAAGTTTAAGGAGCATTTCCCCAAAAGAAGGGTGCATCTACCCTGCTGCCATTTTCCATTGGTTTTCTGTCAAATTTACGTCAACGGAACGCAAACGTATCTAGTGTGGGCCAGCCATTACGCATAGAACTTCTGCGACCAGAGGCACTTGCGATCCAGCGTTAAGGAACATGCAGTATTTACCTCTTAGCGCTACCAACGCTAATTGTAGGATTGTGATTTAAATTACTGAAAACCGTTTAGAGTATTGCATCAGTCCTTATATGCCCACTGCTTTTTGTTCAATCCGGTAATGTATCCAGTTATTTATTTATCTTTGATATGAAAAAAATATCTTACATAGGGTAGGGAACGGCTTAATCAGGGGTGACTGTTTTAATCACTTTTAATGATACGATCATAAGCTCTATCTATCTGGCTAATGATTCGATGAATAAATCATGATCGATTACCAATTTTTTACTGTCATTTTGAAGATTTAAAATACATCATCTAGAAAGCCACCAGTTTCCTACCTGTTGAAGAAGTTCGCTCAAATTTTGCCTTTGGTAGCCAGGATTTCAAATAGGGGGGGCGGGAGTTTTTTTTTTTTTTTTAGAGAGAGAGAGAGAGAGAGAGAGAGAGAGAGAGAGAGAGAGAGAATTACATCGTCTCCAACCAGTGGTTGTACATACTGAACAATTAACATTAACGAACACTTAACGGACAATACAACGCCTGGTGGACCAGTAGAGTAGGGTCATTTTCATGTTCCGACAGATGGAGCGGGAATGGAGCCCCATTTATGTGACATTACGCCTGAATGCGGGTGAATTATCTTCTCTACTCTCACCCAAAGTATTTGACAATACCCGTCCGTTTCTTGCAACAAGATTAAACAATTCTAGGCTTGTTCAGGAATAAAAAAAACGATTTTAAAAACTTTCGATTTTTCCCATGTTTTTAATTCAAACCACATTGAATGCCAAACATTTAACGGAATTGTCATATTGGATTTTTGTATAGAATAACCACCGAATTTCTTTGCAGTTTGTACTGAAAATGTACTTTTCATCCACGACCCTCTCACCCAAAGCAACACAGAAGAAACACCGTTTTTTACTCACCATGCTCACACCGTTTGAATAGATTATATTTTTTTAATGTTTGTTCAAATAATAAGTGATTAACTTTTAACAAACATACATTTTGAGTTTTGGTGGTTTATAGCTTATGGTTTGTGTCCCCTTTGCTCACCTTAAGTATAATTATTTTATCTGATATTTTCTAAACAGGAACATCAAACATAACCTTTTAAAACGACGTAAGTAACAAATGTAAGCAAGCTGTGTTTTTTGTGCTGAATTGTTGCTACTTGCATTCTCAACACACGAGTAGTTAGTAAATAATTTAAGAAATTTTATTCATCAATGACGAATAGAAATTCATATGCGTTCCAACAGCTATTCCTCAATATTTTAAAAATAATTTATATACACATCTGCATCTGCGTTTTGAAATTTGAACCGATTTATCTGATATGATCCAACTGAAACACGTTCTGTCGAAACACGGTATATGTAGCAATCATGTGTATCTGAGTAGTATGAAACCAAAACGGTGTATCATTGAATTACATTAAAATTGTTGTTCAAATTCGAGAAATACAACCATTTTGCATATTTTTCTATTCGTGGTTATTTCAGCTGCATGACAAAACATTCGTTTTGTTTTTTTTGCTTGTTTTTTTTTAATTACATGCTGGAAAATATTATACTTACTTTTGAAAAACTTTCGAATGTCCATTTATGGTACTTCTGGATAAAATGAATCAAATAACTGCTTTAGACTGCTTATAATTAAAAAAAAACGTATGTATTTTATCCGATGATTCGTTTTGTTATGAAGGTTCTTCTGTTTATAAACACGCGCAGAACCATCGCTTATTCTTCCGGTCTTCCTCTAAACTCTCCACCGATTGCTTGTCGATCTGCCAAACTTGGAAGACATCTGCATGGAGTTATCTCAAATTATAATAATCCGTCCAATCTATCACAAAACGTTGCGATTGGTTGAGCGGACTGGAGATAATGAAATCCATTTGTATAAGGCCAAGTCTCTCCCGGTTGGTATTAAACCGATGAGCAAGGATATCAATAGAAACATATAGTTACCAGAAGGCACAAAATGCATCTACGGACTCTTATTTTTGCGAAATCCCTCAATTTAAATTTTTAATGGATTAGCATAGATTGTTCATTAGACACTTCAACTTGATTGATACAGTTATTAGTTACAGCAGTGCAATAGATTGTAGAATACAGTAGTAAAAATTGTAAGTTACGAAAACAGAGTTTGGTTCGAGCATCGGTTGTGAAAGGTTGTGTCGATGCTTTATTACGCACTATTTTCCTATCGAGCATGGCGCGTTTCGTGTTGTTTCGGTTATCTATAATTCGGTGTAACGAGTGATCGAGTGAGCACAGTAAGAGAACAACAAAGCGTCTCTCAAGCGTTCATAAAATTATCCTTGTTTTCCTAACGGAAAACCACCATCACACTTTGTGAGTGGCTCCAATAGCATCCTTATTATTGGTATCAAATCGGATTTCCAACATTATAAAAAAAATCACCTTGTTTTTTCAATGAAAAAACACCATTACACTTTGTGTGTGGCCCCAATAGCATCCTTACTGTTGTAATCGGTTCGAATCAGAAATCGGTACTAGAGGTGTCATCTTTGCTCAATAAGCAGACCTCCAGTGGAAATCGGTGAATATGCACTGAAAATTCCCAAAACATAACAAACCCTTACTTATACACGAAAAACATTAATCCCATCTGTGTACATATATTAACCAGTACGATTTTAATCATGACGAAAAATAAGTTAAACAAGTTTAGAACGCTCCTACGATACCGCATAATTAATTCTCGCATAGGTAGATCATTTGAGAGAACTTAATTGTGTTGGCTAGCCTGCATATAACCAAGACAAATAACGGGTTTGTTTGTTATTCTTCCATGCCAGAATATTCCGACAAAAGATGCTCACCATAACGTTGGGCATAGAATGCTCTATGAATTGCACTTGTGGCTTGCGTTCTTGATGTGTTTGCTATACAGTTGGGGGCAGTTCCCCAAATTCAACAGAGATGGAAAAGTACTATTAAATGCTGAGATTTATCTCGGTAAATGAGGATATGTACTATTGCAAGAAGCATGTTATTATTTATTAATTATATGAAAAAATAAAAGTCTCCTAACTTCTGGGCGATTTGTAGCACTCCGCACAAACAGGTGATATTGATGTACTGCCAAATCCACCCTCTACAGTGTATAACGGAAAATAACATCAAGTTCCCGACGTAGATAAATTATTGTGACATCAACCCACCATACTGTCCCCAGTTTATCGACCTATTCGTAGATTCTCTTGTGGCTGTGTAATAAGTGAAGTGTGATATTTAAGGTGGATGGTACAATGACCCAACGAACATGACCGATAGTCTAGAAGAGAAAAATTGGGCAGTCTGGCTCGGGTATATTCCAGGTAGTACGCTAAGATCACTATGAAGAATTTGATGTGCAGATGGTGTCAAATCAAAGGTACGGACATTCTACTGAAAATCTGAACATGCTGACTAGTTTTTCCGTTTGGATCGTTTTGTAAACATGTTAAGCTATAATAAACTGAAATAGTATCCTTTTTTTTTTTTGTTAATTGGAGAAATTAACCATGTTTTCATGCGTCCTATTTTAAGTTGGATGCTGCGAAGTGATAGAATATAACTACTATGGTGAATATAGGTTCCGCTTCCCTATTTAAATATTTTACTAAACGAAGCGTGAATTCAGCTTATTGTTTACCAAAACGAACCCTGCTGCCACCCAATCTTGTCATCCAAAATCCCAGTGATTTCTCGTGGAAGTGCGGCGGTGGTCTCGGCTTCCAATAAAACGTCCAAATAAACGTTAACGCATTCCTACCCTTTCCTTATTTGACCTGCATTCGGGCGAGGCCAGCGCCGGTATTGCCTTAGTTTGGGATCACCAGTTTTACACATTGAGCATGTTTGCATCATCTGTTGATCTTCTGAGTAATAACAGCTGAACTGGCAGTAACGGAATAACAACTTCGGGCGGTCAATCATGCTCATTATCCTGCTCATGCTCATAAAAACGGATAAATCATTTGAATAGGATAAGACAACTGCAACTTCTCGCCCTGACTAGCTTGCTGTTCTGCTTCTCACACGCTGAATCAAACTGTAAGATATGATCAACATATATTCTCAATAATACGAAACTACAGTACCCTAAAACGGGGAAAGCGGGGTAACGGGGTGGTTTGACCCATGCCATGAATAGTTCAAATAAATATTTTTCGTTGATACTTTTTCTAACCATCAACTGTGTTTCTTAATCTAGTATTATTTGGCTTCTGAAAGCTATAGCATAGGTTTGAATATTCAGTTTTTTGATTAACCAAGAACTGAACATTTTATTGAGCATAGCTTCTTCAACTTTCAGCTAGCGGGGAAAAAAATCAATCAATGCTTATCTAATAGCTAACATTACAGATTAAGAGATATTTCCCTAGTAGCACATTTGTTTCAACCCAGTAAAGGTGACTGCTCTGTGACTCAATTAAGTCACAATAGAGCTGCTGAAACCAGTTTTGACTGTTGTGTGCTGCTTGGGGTTTTTAGATACTTTAGGCTACATAGGTTGGGTTCTAGGTTAAAGGAAAAATATTGTAATAAAATTGTTACTCGTTACTATTTAAAAACTATTATATAATTACAACTTTTTTCTCATGGATGTCAATTTTTTACGCTTTTTTGCTACAACTTGTTACAAAATCGAGGCAACTTCGCGTAATTTGGCTTTTTTATTTAGGCAAAGGAGCAATCTGACAAACATTCCAAGCAACACAAAATCGTCATATTTGGTTACAGTGACTTGATTGTGACTTAATTGAGTAGTATTGGAGTAACATCAACTGTATTGCAACAAGTTACCTTGCAACCTTCTAGAGATAAAAAATAAATAATAATATATTGAAACAAATAATAAAATTCTAAAAATAAAATCAAAACTTAGGGGGGGGGGGGCAACGGCCAAACTTCCCCCCCCGCCCCTCCATCCCTCACTCTCCCCCCCCCCCCCCTCAGACGACCCCCCCACAATAATACTTTGGATCTCCCTCCCCATTGTTCTGTCCACCTTGTCGGAAAACTCCTTGTTTTTTATACACAACGACTGATAATTACTTAATTTTTACATATCACTTCCATAAATTTTCGTTTCCTTAAATATTTCGACATAAAAGTTTCATTGGTGAAGCTGCACAGATTATCTCCACGATCTTTTAGTGATCTAAATTTGGCTAAATTGAACCGATTAACCGAGTAATGCAGCCTAGATTTACAGATAAAAGTCACACGTTATTATTTACTGTTTACATTGCTAAAATAACAATTATGTTCCTAACGTTGGGCTGTAGCATTAAAACGTAGTAAACATATAGTCATTGGAAATTTTTTAATGGAAATATATGAGTTTGCGATCATATATTTTTCAAATGGTTCATCTAAACACAAACCAAAGATACAAAATCTTGACCACCAATAGAAAAGGGCCTGCAGCCTTTTTCCTCGCTTGTGAGCCTTTTTTCTCGCAAAGCGTAGGTCACCCACGCAAACCAATACCATCATCATGGAGGGGAAAGTTTCCCCTACACTTCGATGCTGTAGGTTTGCGTGTGTAGCCTACGGCTTGTGAGAAAAGGGCTCAAAAGTATTTGTTTAGAAATATTGATAGGCCCTATTCTATTGTTGGTCGAGTAATTTGTGTAGAATGAAATATAATGTTTTTATTATCGAATGGGCGATAAATCAGATGTGAAAATCACTTGAGTGTTTCAATACAGTTTTACCTCAGTTTGTTTTCTGAAATTTTATTTTGGGTAGAGCAAATATAGCTGGCAAAGCTTTATATCAGATAATCAAACAAAAAAGCCGTAGGAAGACTGCAATTAATAATAAATCTACGAATGGGACGAAGTGGCATCCATGAAAAGACCTTATTTTGTGCTTATAGACCGACATAACATCCCTATCACTTGAAAGTTTCTGACCTCATACAATGAGTAGTGTGACTTTTTGTGAAACTACTACCAACAGTCTTACTATACTTATCTAAGCAAGTGTATAACTAGTAGCATGTCACTTACAGCTAAAATACTTTATCAGTTATAATACAAAATGTAATCGATCGTTGCATATTAGGCTGAATCAAGGGACACATACCGTAGTGGGTGGAATATTATTATTGGAAAGAACTCAATGCAGACTTGTTCCAAATTTGGTAGCTCGACAGGCAATTGGTGGATAACCACCTGGTACCTTATAACAATATGCTTGGTGGACCGGAAGATTTAATGAGCTACCTCCCCCAGAATAGTTCGCTATCCAATATGCGCAAAGAAGTACCAATAGACCCAGTTCTCTCATGAAAAGCAACTTTTGCAGATAAGTGTTAATTGAAGGCACATCTCTAGAGTATTTATGTGATCATTTGATAAACAAATTCACTATGGTAGAATTGATTCCATCACATTTGTGATAGACATATTCCTTTCTAGTCCTCTCATAAGAACATGTTAAGGGGTAGAGACTCACTCTTGCTGTTTCACTACATCCATGAAGTGACATGGCATATAAATCACACATATTAAACGGCTTATGGTAGATATGCATGAACGGGAAAATCAATATTTGATCAATTTACAGCCAGTTTCTTCGATTCGAGTTACGGAAAAATTTTGTGATGATGATGAGGATGAGATAAATGACAGATATCATATTTGCATATTGATCAAAATTTTGCTTGAATGAGTTATATCTTTAGGCTCAACGAAGACAGAGTTTTTGTTGGTTCAAAGCTGTTTTTATTTCAACACAACGGACAGTCTTTTTTTTTAACAAAATCAATCGGCATTTGGACTTCGTTTTGCTAAAATCAGTTCGGTAGTATTGATAAAACATTGTTTGCTCCCATTGTATATGGATCAAATATTAACATTAAAGTTGAAAGCTATATTTGCTTTAAACCATTGAATGTATAATGAAATACGATACCCGATTGTTACATTTTGTTAACCGACTTTGCTCGGCTAACTAAGTGACTATATGAATTGGTGGAAGAAAATCGATAAGATAAATAATTAAAAATGAAACGAATTAACTTCCAATAAAGTTACTGATTGGTTTAAAATGTTCGAGCAGTTGTGATCAATTTCAAACGAACTTACTGAGAAATTTGGCTGTTTGCGGATGACGTCGGCATCCTCTTTTCGTGATTATTAGTTTCCTGTAGTTATCTGATCGCAAATGGTTTTTCTTTTCAATCAAACACCAGGTTTATTAAAATCCAGATGAGAGTAGAATTTCATCGACAAGCAACAGAATGTTTCCATATTTGCGCTTGAATTCGTTGTTAGGTTTAGTAGCTCCTGCCTCACTATTCCATCTGC
Source organism: Aedes koreicus (assembly GCA_024533555.2). Lineage (NCBI taxonomy): Eukaryota > Metazoa > Arthropoda > Insecta > Diptera > Culicidae > Aedes > Aedes koreicus. The sequence continues at coordinate 48,035 of JAHHFK020002678.1, read as the reverse complement.
TTTGAATTACAAATGAAATGAAACCATACAGCCCGTTATCGTCCTCCTCATTTCCATCACACATTCGAACCACGTTTTGTATGACATCGCATCTCAACTCGACACAAGAGTTGAAAAATTCAATTACAATCCTCATTTCATATTCCACCTGATGGTGGTGTTTGCATTTCCGGTCAACGCAGCTAGCGGTATTGTGCGGGCTATCATTGCACTGTCGTCTGAGTTTGTCAGTATCATTTAATTTAAATGCGGTTAATTGTCATACCATAACAGTGAGAACGTTTCCCGTTAGCTAGGAAAAGTTTATCTCTCTCGTCTTACAAGCTCTGTGACGGAATCACTGGCTACCATGCCGGTGAACGGTCTAATTCGAAAAGAAAATTTTTCACATCGCTGCAACTGAAATTATCATATGCCCGGCAGCTACTTCCAGGAAATACAGCTTCCAGAAATAACTTGTCAGATTCTGTTCAGTTTCTATCGAGAAAAAAAAACTCTCCGCACCCCACAAACAGTAATGAACTTACCGTTGTGACGAGCTACTCCGACATCCTGAAGTACAACAGCAGCCAAGTCCGCCTTCTGTCGTGCACCCGAGTATCGTTCCGGGTTTACGGTTATCCGAAGAGGACGAAACAGTTTGGTGAGGCACAGTGTGCCCAAATTTTCCGTCGCAATGTCATGAATCGTCTGCAGCGAGTCTTCGACGGCTTCCTGAGGGAGAGAATACATAAAAAGGAATAGGAATGTCATTACAGTTTATTCACAATCGGCATTAAAGGTGTTACGATTAAAATTTGGTCGACTTAAACTTGACGCATTTGTTTAATGGTGCATGTAGAAAACCTAAAGTTTTGTTGATGTTTTTAAAATATTTTCTGTTCAATTATCAAAATGGCGCCGAAGCAAGATTAGCAACGCATGAAAAATTTCCTCGCGCATCGCGAACTATTTATACAAAATAAGTGAAATCGTTTAACGGAATTCTGGTTTGGAGTGTAAAGCATGCATTAAAAAAAAGCTACTAAATGTTCCGATATTTCATGCGATTACCCTGACACCTGATGGTCGGTCCACCGGTCAGTACTCAATATATACTAGTTGCCAATATACTGTGAAAATTTGACAGCTCCATTAGCTTGTTTACGGCAGCTATGGCGGGAACAGTAAGATAACTTCGATCTATAGTTTGTTCGTTCCGCCTGCTTCATCCGGGCCTAAAAAAGTCGGCAGTCGTCTTCTTCCGTAACATCCATCCGAACATAGTCGCTTTTTATGCGCGGATTAGGGAAATCCCGAAACCGCAGTGACGAAAAAAAAAACAGCCAAAGGTTTCAAGTAGAACCTGAGAGGATGCAATGTTGCAAGACTATTTGTCCGGGATGTCACAAACAGACTGGATGTGTTGTCTACAACTGTGAGAATTACTGATAAGAACGATGTGAGTCCAATTCCTGACGATAAACAAAACAAGACGGCCAAAACACGATCCTAGGAGCTGAAAATGACGATGCTAATGAAGTTAAGTAAAGGACGACGAAACCTATGGCAGATTTCAGAAAACTTCTTGCGCAGGGGTTTTATAAGGCAACCGGAAGAAGAAAGGTGGCTGACAATTTTTAAGCATATGCAACTTTTGAAATTCGATAAAGGAAACGCACGTCTTCTGGTTCGGAAGACTGTCAGTACCTGTGGCTTAAAAAGCGGCATTTTATTGAAACCGGAGCCGTCAACCAGAAAGTTTACGTGAACGAGTATGTAGAAAAAACTACTGCTGCCTTTCCTGAACAAAGAGTATATAATGTATACAGAATCTAATGGCAGGAGTTAAACGAAGGCCCTGGGAGCTTACATTTGGCCAACCAACAGCTAAGCCGACTATTTATTCCATAAAAATGTAATTAATTTAAACGAACTATTGTTCACCAATAACACCATATTTCACCTTTTATTTAATTGCGGTAGAAATAGCTCAGTCAATAAAGGCGCAGCTTCAAAGCAAGATCATGCTGAAGTTATCTGCGTACGATTTCCGAATTTTTTTGTTTATAAAAAAATCTCTACTTTCTGGCTAAAGTAGAAGTAGTCCCTACAAGAATAATTATGCTTCATATGTCGTAAAGAATTGTTTTTATGCAGAATTGGTGTAGGCATCACGTGTTCTCAATTAATGACTGTAGGGATTCATTTAGAACATTGGAAAATATGTAATGTTATTACAGGTCTAAAATCTTCAGTCGCACCACCTCACTTTGCTATTTCAAATTCACAACATTGCCCCGGATACGCCATCCTGCGTCACCATGTTTCAACTGGCAATCTTTTGTGTTCATATGACTCGTGGAGCCGTAAGATAACCCAAGTAACACAACTTGTTATGTAATGATCAAAAATTCATCTTTAAGACATGATCGCATGTATTCTTCTAGTACACATAACTTATTTTTGGAATCTTATATGACCAAAACAGAGCAATAAATCGATCTATTTGAAACATCTTCAAGGTCACACAAGAAGTTTTTAAATACAAATTCAGGACTAATAATATGTTCTGAAGATGCTTTGAATAACATGTTTTTAACATGATGATGTCTTATCTAGGTAGTTTGTAGCATCATAATAACAAGTAGGTTGTAATCAAGTAATTCCAAAGTAAAAACAATTGCAGAAAAAAATGAACATAACATGCTAATTTAAGAAATGTCAAACGAACCAAATTTTCAAATGCAAGAATTGAATTTGAAAATAATGTTTGTTTATGTAGGAGAATTATGCACAACTCATGATGAAAAAAATGACAATGACATGATAAAAAAAAAATGTTCTTGGCCAAATCGATTATTTAATAAATATCAGAATTTTGAAGATGGTTAACGCTCAGAATGCTTTCCAAAATATCATATGCGAGGCAGTTTTTATGGTGCAACTTTTGGTTATACCATTGCATACCTCATGCGCCATTCTAAAGAAACAAAAATGCAACAGAAAATTCTCCTATATTTTGCTATTTTGCAGCATCTCTGTTGGAATCATCAAAAATCGTCATGGTGGATTGGTCTACACTGTCGATTAAAAGTATTTTGAAAACATAAATAAATGTTCAGATTATCGAGCAATTTTCGCTTACTCAAAAATTATCATCTCAGTCTTCTACAAAAATACGCAGCTTTCGAAAATGTTGGTGATAATCATAATGATAGTTTAAATGCCGTAATGTAGTCTAAAGTTATGGCATGATTTGAAATGAGTCAAAATACATCATTAGAGCAGTTTCAAAACATGCTCATGATGGTTAACTGCAAATTATTTGAAGAAGTTATTATAACATCATAATAACCACAGTAAAGCTACTTCTCAGAAGAATATAATTTGGCTCTAGAAATTTTAGAAAAATTGACGTGTCTTGTGGACTACAGAAGGTGATTCGTATTGCATGTAGAGTTCCGAAAAAATATGTTTTTTTTTCATGTTGTTAGACCAATTACAGACTGCTTCTTATTAAGATATTTGGCAAATTGACTGGTCCGCTTTTTAGTCGATATTAAAAATGTATAGTGAGAATTCATAAGCAAACTCATCATTCTCATAACAAACCTTACTTTCAAATTCCATCTGTGTTTACATCTGCTAGGTTGACACTTGTTGAATTATTTTCACTTTTTAATAACTTGATTATAACCAATTGGTTATTGTGATGCTATAAACTGCCTAGATAAGATATCTTCATGCCAAAACCATGTTATGCAGTGCATCTATAGAATTTCTTATGCGAATAAAAGATGTTATCAACATATAGATTAATTGCGCTATTTTGGTCATATTCGAGTCGAAAATTAAGCCATATGCTCTAGAAAAATACATGAGTGACGTATGAAACGCAAATGTTCTGCGACATCCTCTCAGCTTGTATACGACAAAAGATGTTTTTCATTTCATTCTTAATACTCTTGTACAACAACATTTGAAGATTACTGACCAAGAAGAGGTTTTTGGTGTTCCTTGGGAAGAAACACTATTATACTAATATAGTTGAATTGATATTCCGAATAAAGATGAGATTTTGGCCAATCGCCTGGCCCGAAGTAGCCCGTCGGTATGGCTGGCATTCGGGTCTTACTTTCGCAATAACTGTTATGATATTGAACGCGGTAAGCAAGCTTTTCAAGCGATTTTTTAGGCCCTTGAAGTACCGTTCCTTAGATATCATTGTGAGAGACCGCAGATAAGAAAGCAAAAATCCTAGAAGCGGGAGAACAAAGGGGTGTAAATTTGGGAAGTTCAACCGTGGAAAGGAAATATCTTTTCCTGGTATAGAATAATCTAGACGCTGAACTCCTAGATGAGTGTTGGGCGTCGATATTATCCGAGGCTTGTCGGGCTTTGGTGAATGTTCCGGTCTGGTGGCATAGCGGAGCTCACGCTTCATTTACTTTATACTTTCGAGGACCAATTTTCCCGTTGTAACCACTCGTCTGTGTGATCTATCTATCTCTTTTCCGTCTGCCTATTTTCCTCACGTGGTAACAACCACTGACGCCAGGAAGAAGACTCCGCCACCTGGATCCTACTACATCCCGCACTCATCAACAAATGAGCCGGGACTAACGCCGGGTTTACTTCCCTTCCGAAGGAAGATGTGACCAGAGATTTTTTCGCTTCAGAAAAATACCACCGACTTCGGCTGGAATTGAACCCAGACCCACTGGGGTGCCAAGTAGCAGTCACGCTTACCACTACACTATCAGCGCTGGCTATGGCTAGCTTACTGATGGTAATAATCATAAAGAATTGATTTTGCTGTCAAGTTTCCTTTGAGAGTGTACTGTTTAAAATCCGCACACACTCAAATGGCTCTAATTTTTTGATGATTAATTGAATTTTTGCGTAGGCATAGTTTAGTATGTATTGTTTACACTCAGTGAGTTGATTCTATCAAGAGCGCAAAAGTTTTCAAAATGGTGACGAAAGAACAGTAGTGCGCGGAAAAGTTTTGAACGAGTACTTTGAGAATAAGGATCTGTCGCATCGTGCCATCGGAAAACAGTTGGGAATCGTGAATTCCACGGTGTCTGGTATCATAAAACGCTCCGTAGAATGTCTGACTGTTGATCGGAAGCAAAGATCCGGAAAAAAAACCGAAAAGGTTAACGATAACGATCGCGTGGTTGGAGCCTTAAAAAGGAAACCGAACGCCTCAGTTCCTAAAATGATGCATGTGAGCAAGACTTTCGTGTAGAATACCAAAATTCGAGCTGGACTACGTAGAGTTCAAATCGCCCCAACCCAAGACGTGAAACCAAACACAGTAGCAAAAGACCGTGCCAGGAAGTCGTACGACCAGAAGCGAACCCAACCACACCCCAACGCAACGGACTACGAGACATATATGAAAACGACTACAACCACATTCCAGAAAACCTTTTTGTAACTCCCCCGGAGAATGGGGATGTTCCGAGCACCTTCCGACACACAAAAAGAAGAAGTTTGCCAACGAGATTATTAATTAACCAAAGAATTTTTTTTTTGTTGAAAGCGAAGAACTTCTTCCGTCACCACAACCACCAGGGAGGGGTGTTTTGGGAAGAGTGTCCCAAAAGCCGGCTTTTCCTTCCCTGAAGGACCATGACGCACAGTGCTTTGTCCCTTGGACAAAAATGGAAAAATCGACTCTCGTATTTAGTTGAATCAAGTAGGCCATGTTATTAACATATGTTTAAACTACGTTGTATGCGCATTAGTATCTTCGGGAGGTCACTATGACCATCAAAACAACTCGTGTTTGTAAACAATTCCATCGCTGAAAGTGGGTGATTTATTACTTGTTAGTGAAAAGCATCTTTTTCATTCATTGCCTAAGTTTTCGAACGGTACCTTTCACTGTGAAAATCGATATGGAAAGCATAAAATCAAGTAAGTAAAATCCAATTCAATGTGTTTCAGTTGAACATATTTCGATCATTGTGATAAGTAAAGCTTCCAAGTCATGCGCATGAAGTTATGTAGGAAGAAATAATCTACAACTTCAAACAGCATTTAAAAAAAAGTACATCAAAACACATCTCTGAAAATTGCACCAGATCTCACGTATAGTATTCTTAAGAGAATGAAAGTGATTTCAGCTGCTCTTATTTGCTCTATTAATAGCTGTTAACGATTTTCTAGGTGATACTCTTGCGCTCAATAACATGGATATCTATAAACAGTGGCTTTCCGTTGATCCGTCCCAACGAAAAGCTCATGTGTCGAAGTTTCTGTCTGGTTTATATAACCCGGATGATTTCTCCGAGGAACTTGAGAATGAGTTAAAGCAGTTTTGCAAATTCTTTTGTTTAAGAATTGATCAAAAATGGTCAAAGTGCTTTCGATCATCCGAGAAATTCGAGAAGCAAAACTCTGGCTGGTTGTCTTCGCCGGTAAATCTTCCTCGCAATCCGAATACAAATATTTAAGGAATTGCTGAGTCTTCATTCTATATCGCCAAGGGAAGACCTCAAAAACCGTTTCAGAAATGTTCAAATAAAACTAAGAAACGGCGTGTTGAAGACCTCATCAATAATAATGAACCCCAAACTCCCATTTGCGGCCAATATATCAAGTAGCTCAATCGCAAAATAGGAAAAGGTTATGACAGCGGCACAAGCACTGGCGTTGTACATTGACTTGGATTTATCCGAGAGAAAGTACAATCTGCTTCGAAGTACTTTAAACGAGGTACATGCAAATCTGCTTCCTAGCCTTTACGCGTTGAAAAAGGAAAAGGAAAAAATCATTCCCAAGCAGGTTTCCGCATCTGAAACGTCCGCTGAAGTTGATTTGCAAGACCTAATGAATTGTACCTCGCTAAGCATTATGCAGCAACTTTCGGTAGAGAGCTCAAGGACGGTAAAACTTGTATGCAAATGGGGTTTTGATGGAAGCTCAGGACATAGCACCTACAAACAAAAATTTTCGGAGGCTGAGAGCTCAGATGAGAGCCTGCTTGTCGTGGCTCTAGTTCCATTAAAAATTATCGACATTGAAAACAACACTATCCTCTGGTCAAATCCGCGGCCATGTTCAACATCCTTCTGTAGACCAATCAAGTTTGTATTCACTAAGGAAGATTCCCACACAATTTTGAACATCCAAACAGAAATTGAGGATAAAATCAAAGAGCTGCATACTTTCACAATCACCGACAACAATGTGCAGATTGACGTCAACTTTGAATTTCTTCTGACGATGATTGACGGAAAGGTTTGCAACGTACTCTCCGGAAATAAAGCTTCTGCTAAATGTTTCATTTGTGGAGCCCTGCCGAAAGAAATGAATACATCGAAAGTTGAAGAAAAAGTCCCCAATAAGGAAACTATAAATTTGGCATTTCACCACTGCATTGCTGGATCAAAAGCTTTGATTGTTTCATCCACATCGCTTATAGGTAAACTAAACATTTTGTAATATGAAAAAAAAATATAACTGTTTTTCATTCACACAGGCTGGACTTCAAGACATGGCAAGTGAAAGCAACTGAGCATAAACAAATATTCGAATGTAAGAAAAAAGAAATACAGGACAAGTTCAAAACTAAGATGGGTCTAATCGTCGACAAGCCGAAGCCAGGATACGGTTCGAGTAACGATGGCAACACTGCACGGAAATTTTTCGCGAACCCAAATACCAGTTCGGAAATTACAGGAATTGACTCGGAACTCATTGGAAATTTTGCAACGATTCTTCGTATTTTGTCATCAGGAAGGAAAGTTGACTTGTATAAGTACAAGCAACTTGTATTCCGTACAAAAGAGCGTTATCTAAAACTGTATAGCTGGTATTATATGCCTGTAACTGTTCATAAGTTATTGCTGCACAGTTCAGACATTATGGAAGCCTGTGAACTGCCCGTTGGCCAATTATCCGAGGAAGCGTTGGAAGCCACACACAAGATTATTAGAGGAAATCGTTTGAAGCATACGAGAAAATCTTCTAGAGTGAATACCAACACAGACCTGATGAATTATATGCTGCTCTCTTCTGATCCATCAGTATCTGGAAAGCGGAAACCAGTTTCGAATAACCACCATTCAGATAATGATGATATTTCTTCATACTTTGTTGATGAAGTAGACGATGACGATTCCTTTGCTCTGTTCAGTGATGATAAGTAGTTGACAAAATAATTGGAGTAAGAATAAAAAGAAATAAAATATAACTTTGAATTTGGCATTCTATTTTATTTATTTATAATAAACATCGGTGTGAAATCTTATAAATAGGCGTATTGGACAATTTAAAATTAACAAATTCCAATGATTTGTGATACCGTCGTTAAAAAATAATCCCTCAAATCATTTCTAAGGATATCCTGATTCTATAGTATAAAATATAAGAGCTGGCGTTTACGTCACTTATGAGATGGTCCATTGGAAATTGGTCAATTGTTGTAATAGAAACTGTTATCATACCTCATATTTTTCCTGAAGAGATCCTGATTCTTTGAGGCATATCGTGAAATCTGGCGTTTACGGAATTTATGCAATTATCAGTTCAACATAGGTCAATTTCGCAAATAGTAGTTTTTATCATAAGTGACAATTTTCCCGAATGGATCTCGATTATACGAAGCATATTACATATATGTTATGAAATTTGGCGTTTACGCCACTTATGCAATTATCAGTTTAACATAGGTCAATAATGCAAATAGTAGAAAAACTAGTTCACAACCATTTTCCCAAAGACACCATTGAGTTAAAACGTGTAGAACGCAAGTTATGATTTTTGTCCTGCAGCTCCATACGTTCGAAGCACTGGGGGAATCGAAAGCCGGAGGCCACAGCGACGAAAAAAGAGTTGCCCGCTGTTTAGAGTGAAACCCCAACCTCTTCGTCCGAGATGTCGCAAAGAAGCTGGGAGTGGTGCCTTAAACCGTGTATAGAGCTTAAACACGAGCTGGACTGTCGACTTACAAGAAAGTGGTGACTCCAAATCGCGACGATAAACAAAACACGTCGGCCAAAGCACGATCGCGAAAGTTGTACACGACGATGCTGACGAAATTTGATTGCGTGGTACAGGACGATGAAACTTACGTCAAGGCAGACTTTAAACAGCTTCCTGGACAAGAATGGTGGCAGATATTTTCAAGCACATTATACTGTCAAAGTTCGCGAAGAAATATCTGGTATGGCAGGCCATCTGTACCTATGGCTTTAAGAGCAACGTTTACATTGCGACCGGAACCGTCAACCAGGAAATTTATCTGAGCGAGTGCCTACAAAAACGTCTACTGCCTTTTCTGAAGCGACACAAATGCTCCGTTCTATTTTGGCCGGATTTGGCATCTTGCCATTACGGAAAACAAGGCCATGGAGTGGTATGCTGCTTTCAACTTTCAAGTGGTGCCCACGGACAAGAACCCTCACAACACGCCAGAGCTCCGCCCAATCGAACAATATTGGGCCATCGTCAAGCGGTACCTTACGAAGACTAAAAAATGCTGTTGTGAGCGAGAAACAGTTCAAGGCAAACTGGCGTTCTGCGGCGAATAAAGTGGACAAGGAGACTGTACAAAATCTTATGGCAGGTGATAAACGAAAGACCCGGCAATTCGCGATCGGTAAAAAGGAAGCTTAGCTGAATATTTCTCCTGTATTCTGTATTAGCTGAACTTGAAAAGGACAAAGAATTTGACTTATTAATAAAAACTTTGATCGACTCACACACATTACTGTTTAACCAAATTTTGATCGGAACACCCTTTATTGCGCAAGAATTTTTGTTTTTGTATTTATGAAGACGTATGAATGTAGTCGCAAAATATATTGTAAAAAATCCCATTTATCGAGCCAGAAAGCAACCAAATAGGACACTGAAGCAGAATCTATTGGCCAAAAGACGTGCCCGGAAGTTGTACTATGAGATGCTAACGCAGATTGAGTTATGCATCTTCATAGACGACAAAACGTACGTGAGGATGGATTATGGGAAGCTTCCCGGGCAGAAGTTCAATAAAACTAGTGTTCGTTCAAGTTCAAGTTCAAATTCTTTTTCACCGATAAATTCGCTAGAAAGCCTATGATCCGGCAAGGCATAAGATATGATATAATACGTACTCCCACTCAATGTATTACGGAAACTAGGTCCGACAGCAGAGGACTCTCCTCTCTGTTTGACTTGCTCAAACTTTGAAAAGCACTTATTGTTCTCATCATGTCATTGTATGAAGCGTAGCATAGCAGAGCTGCTTGAATTTAGCCTTGACAAATGTTTCGTCGTCCATTACGATGCAATCAAACTTGGTCAACAAACTCGCTCTTCCTTTGGCAGTTGAGTTTTGGCTCTGATCTCGATTTGGTGTCACTGTTACCTTATATGTTGATAGTCCGGCTCGTTTCTTTGCTCATTGCACGATTGTTTGGGACTTTCTCAATTTGTTTCCGATATCTGCGATGGAAAGGTTGGGATTGCGTGTGAAAATGTTGGTCACTATTCTTCCGGTCGCTGCGGTTCGGTTTCCTCCTGATCCCGGCTTCCTGGCAGTTTTCAGACGTTCTTCGAACACTTTATAACATTCGTTACGTTTGATTTGGCAATATTAAGTGATTTTGCAAAGTCAGATGGGAATAATTTGGATTTTGTTATTGCGCATGTAAAATTTTGATTCAGTACGCATACACCTACAAAATGAGGGCTGTTCAAGTTTTTTAAATGCACGATTAAAAAAACTACGTAATATTTGAGTCGACCAATCGCGATGATTAGAGACACCACTTTCTGCTCCAGTTTCGGGTTGGAAGAACCGGGTTTTCTGCCTCTTTCTGGTAGCTCATCCAAAGAATAGTGTTCCCCAAACTTATTAATGATGGCTTTAACACTCGCATGATGAATTCCAAACCGTTTCGCCAATTTTCGCATAGTAATACCCTTCTCACTTAGCCATGTGTCCAGAACCTTAATTTTCACTTCCTTTTCAATACGCGACATTTTGAAAACGCAGAATTTGAACCGCACAAACAAGTAAACAAAAGAAAGCTGACAGTCAAACGCACAGCATGCAGTGTTCAGAGCATAAAAAACCATCACAAATACATGCGTACAACGCAAATGTATGTGGATAGCTTATATTCGATCCACTCCTTACAGTCATCCGACTTGATCCGTTCCAACATCCCCGCGTTGTACGCGGACTGGTTCCACTGAAGGATTCGCGCACTGCTTACCTGTGTACACAGGGATTGCATAATCCAATTGACTACGGTTTCATGTTGATACCTTCCACCATGTTGTGCTGCCCCAGTTTCGCCATCGCCTGGACGTTAAGATGACCAAGCCGACGATGTCACAATCTAATCACCACTGCTTGGTACACGTTAATCTTCAGCTAGTACAGACTGTCCTTCAAATGAGCGATGGCAATCACTTGATTCTACTTCTACAAAATTCAAGAAAATTAGCCAATCGTTGAACGGAAATCAGGTTGTTCCGTAGGTTGGAGATAACCAGCACATCGTTGATATTCACTCGAACAGCTTTGTTGCTGCAGCCATCAATCACGCCATTTGTTTACGCCACGAGGGTTCCGCCGTCTTTGGCAACTTTAATGACAATCGGCTCTGCCAGCGTTGGAGACAACGCAAATGCCCTGGCATCATGAACTAAATAGTCGCTTGACCCAGAGTCCAACTTGAAGGTGAGCTTTCCACTCTGCTTCCAGCCAGGCTCGTCATGGTGGACCATAAAGCTTTCAGCACTGCTTTTTGAAGCTACGTTGGCCTCGTCGTTTGTCCTCTGGCAGCAATCCCTCTGTAAATTTCCCTTGAACGTGTTTGATTTCACTTCACCATTTTCTAGAAAATTAGAAGAAAGAATAGTAACTTCCATTGAATTCCCACTACCTTTATTGCTTATCTCGACAGATACCCGTGTTCCGTCTGCAATGTGCAGACTTCTTCAGTGTCGTGTACTAATACTCGATTCGGAAATTACTAATCTTTCTTTTCATTTTATAGTAACAGGTATTCCTCTTAAAAGCTCACACTCACCAGGTTCTACCTTTTTCGCCGATGAACGCCGTAAACTCTTTCGCCACATCTTGCTGTTGGTCTCGCTGGGTAATCCTCTGCCAAAAACCGTTGCTTCGTGGTGTTGAATTTTAAATCTCCGTCGCCTAGGTTCGCGAATGCCGGAATAACGGATCATAAGCTTCCGGAAGGGTTCTAAACAGCGTCACGATCAAATCCGGTTTGGCCAACTCTCCGCTTGTCAGTAAGTGCTGCTGAATCAGGTCTTTGTAAAACACCAGATGAACACGCAGGGAATCACCTTCCCTTCATCCTCAATTGACTGATCTGCTTCCTAACCAAGTTCTTCGTCAGCAGAGACTTCTCGGCAAAGGCATTTTTGAAAGCTTGCCACATTTGCTTTGCAGTAGTTTTGTCTCGAACGATCTTCAATCAATCATCGCCTAGGAAACTGATCAACAATAACTTCGCTTTCCTGTTCGCTTCCTTTGTAAAGGTACCCATAACCCCTAGATCGAGGAGGGCTCTCAAGGAGCTTGAAAAGAAAGACGACTGGTCTTGACGAGTGAAAACAATGAACTTCTCATTTATTTGGAATCAACAGACTAGGTTGTAAGGAGTCTAAGTGAAAAACTAGGAAAATTTAAATTAACACTTCACTTGATTACATTTTCTAAAACATAATAACAAACTGAGCCACTTTTTTAAACTACAACTAGTAAACGCGAGCAAATTCCGTTAAATTCCACTACAGATAGCTTATCTTTTGACATTGACGTGTCAAAAGATAAGCTATCTGCAGCGGAGTTTAAAAAATATTGCTCGCGTTTACTAGTTATAGTTTAAAAAAGTGTTTCAGTTTTTTATTTTATTTTTTTTTAACTGATCAAGTAAAGTGTTAATTTGAATTTTCCTAGTTTTTCAATTAAAATCGTTCTACTGATCGCTCGCAAAAGTGTTTTTTATAAAAAGTGTTTTTTTTTTAAGGGAAGGAGTCTAAGCTTGAAAGTACATTTGAAAAAACCTAAGGTTGCTCAGACTTGTTGAATACACTTCAACATGTACAGTGTGTCTCACAATTGGTGTCTCCTTTTTTTCAGTCATGGTTTATTTCAGCTGGGTCATTTTAATAGTAATAATAATAAAAGGGTACTAGTTATTCAAGCTTTTGGGATGTTCCATGAACTTTTGAAAAGTTCTTGGCACTTCTGAAACGTTCTCAGGACGTCAAAGATGCATGCTGAGCTTCTGGAAAGTTTTCTGAATGTCTCGGAAGCTCTCTGAGTTTACGGAGAGTTGCAGGAGCTTTTGGGAAGAACCCTTAACTTTTAGAAAGTTCCCAGAACTCATGTGAAGCTCCCTGAATTTATGGAAAATTCCCTGAATATCAGCGAAATGAGCTGAACTTCGGAGAAGAGCCCTTACCTTCGGGGAAGTTCCTTGATTTTCTGGAAAGTTTCCTGATTTTCTGGGATGCGTCCTAAATACCAGAGAAAGTCACAAAATTTCTGGAAAGCATTCTGAGTTTTTTAGAAGAACAGTGTGTCTCACAATAGGTGTCACCTTTTTTCAATCATGGTTTATTTCAGCTGGGTAATTTTAACAGCGGGATTGATTAAACCCGTTTTGATTGTATTTTTTAAAAGCTTATCGCTGAAGATAACTAAGCGATTCCGTTTGTTTTTTATTTTTCAGCTACCATGGAAGCCATACGGGAGAAAGTTTTAAAACTAAATTTGCAAAAGCTTAGACCGTGTCAGATATTCAATAACCTTAAGCAGTTCGGAGTGAGTAAGTGTTTTGTTTTTCGTACCATGAAACGGTTCAAGGAAACTGAAAATGTCCATATTCAACACAAAGGAGTTAACAGGCGAACTGCTAGAACGAAGAAAAAGACGTAATCCGGCCGTATCTGGCCGTAAATTGTGCAAACATGTTCAAATGTCCCCTGCTTCAATGAACAGGCTCCTCAGACATGATCTGGAATGCAAGCCGTACAAGAAACAACGGGTTCACGGGTTGACGAAACGTGAAAAGCAAGCCAGGGTTCAAAGAAGCAGAAATGTTTTGGTTCGGCACGGTGACTGCGAGATTTTATTTTCGGATGAAAAGCTCTTCCTCCTTCAGGACAATCAACAATAATCAACAAAATGATCGTGTGTATGGCAAAGTCTTGCCAATATTCCAAGAGATAAACTAGCTGTAGATCGCTACCAGAATGAATCGAAAATCATGGTATGGGGCGCCGTTTCATGAAAAGGAAAACTTCCTCTTCTTTTCATAGTAATCAATACTGAATAGTACATCGAGCAGGTTTTGAAGAATCATCTGCTTCCTCATGCTTCAACGCTGTATAGGAATACACCACATTGTTTCCAACAGGACTCAGCTCCAGCTCACGAGGCAAAGAAGACACAAGCGTGGTGCGCGGAAAATTTGCCCGATTTCATCACAAGCGAAGAATGGCCTACTTCTTCACCGGATCTCAACCCACTTGACTACTTTGTTTGGGGTTATATACTTCAACATATAGGCCCTACGAGAGGGCTTACTTTAGATTGATTTAAGAAACAATTGGTTGATATTTGGGACCAAATTCCTCAGGAAATCGTACGAAAAAGGGCGAGAGATTCGAATTGAAATAATATGGTTTATTTCTATATCATGTATCTTTCAAATGAAAAATAAATGCTATGATTTGGTTGATTTGTTTTTCTGTAATCCCGTTTTGTTTTAGTGACAACTATTGTGAGACACCCTGTACACACAGTGACAACTCAATCGCTGTGTGAAAAGCTAAGTTTCTACATTATGTAGTTAAAGATTCTGTAACACAGAAATCTTCTAGAATGTTTGCCAATAAAAGATCTAAATAGCCGTAAATATGAACTTCCACTTCAAGGTGAAGGGTAGACACAATCTCGTCAGCACACTATGGTACGAATAGCCAAATTTCGCTACAAAAATCGATAACTTGAAAACCATTAACTTTAGATATGTGATGTCTTTGGAAGATTTAATCTTGAAAAAAAAGGTCTATCTTTTGCTTTGGGTGGTGACTAGGGTGGTCCTTTTATGTTCATAATAAAAAATCTAACTTTTTATTCTTATGATTTAGAGGAATTGTTGCTCCCACAGAATTGTGGATAATTTAATTTCAGGAAACTTTGCTGAAATAACTTAACTTCTTTCTCGTCTTCGTTTCGTTTTATAACAGTTTTTCTAACTGTCCTTAGGGTGGGACTTAAAAAAAATAGTTTTTCGGTTTAATTTTTTTTATTTCAATTTGAATTTGAAAACTTTTTAAAGATGACTTTAGGACATTAAAGGACGCACATTTTTAAGATACAAAATGGTCTCTAGTTATGGTATAAAAAAAGTTATAGAGGTTGAAGTGTAAAAAAAATACGTTTTTTCAAGATATCTTACTCACTTATTTGCAAATATTTGCAACCACGGAATAAGGGAACTGAAAGTAAAAATTTCCATCTACAAGACCTATGCAAAATCGTGTGTCCTTTTTTTGTCCCCATGTGGAGCAAAACTCATTTTAAAATTGGTCGTTTGCATTATTTCTGGCATAATTTTCGATCTACAGCATCAAAAATTATCATCAAAGTGCCCAACACGGGAGATTTTTATGAAAATGTTTATATTTTAATGTTAACCCATCTCCATTTATGTATTAACATTTATATCACATACAAACAAACATAACATATTGAAATTTTACTCTACATATCATCGCCACTAACACACCTGCGCCATCTGTTGAACATACTGTGATGCTTGATAAAGCTGAACAGATGGAGGTAGTATGCTAATGTCAAATATAAGGGAATCCACTATGTGCGCCATCTATGACGATACTTCCAACTAAGAAACATTTGAATTGACAGTTTAAGGTGTAATCGTTGAAGAAAATGCAAGTGTCATATCTGTTCGTCTGTGCTGACATATTTACATTTATTAACTTTCATTAATTTATTTATATAAAATATCCAAATTCAAATATTAGTGTATTAGGATAAATAAATTAATGTGAATATGCGAATTCAGCTTAGCATCCAGAATTACGCCTAGGTATTTAACCTGTTCATTAAATTGAATGTGTTCTCCTCCAAGCTCGAGTGCTTTAAGGTTAAACTTTCTCTTTCTTGTGAAAGGTACAATTACTACTTTAGATGGATTAATGCTTAGACCCTCCTTCATACACCAAGATTGGGTATCCTTTAAAGCCTGTTGTATTCTACCTGATACTATATTGTCAAACTTCCCTCTTACTAAGATGACTGTCATCCGCAAAGCCTACAACCTCAAAACCTTTCGCTTCTAAGCTTCTCAGAAGATCGTCTACAACTAAGGACCACATAAGTGGGGAGAGTACTCCTCCTTGGGGGCAACCTTTCGGTGCCCTCACCTTAATAGAAGCTCCTCCAAGCTCAGAATTGATTTCTCTTTTTGCAAGCATAGTGCTTGCCTTCAAAATCTTCATAAGAAACGGAACCAGCATGGCCTCACCCTTTTGGAGCATGGTGGAAATATGCCGTCTACACCTGCAGATTTAAATGGCTGAAAAGATCTAACTGCATGCTCTATCCTGGATGTTGTAAAGATTTCATCCTCTGTATCTAGTATTGTGCATTCCTGTCTGTTAGACTCTCGTATCTCCCCCGTATGACGCCCGCTGATTTTCATCTAACTTACGGTTTCATGTGGGTTTTTGGTAAAAGCCCCGTCTTGGAGTTTAATGTTACCAAGTTCAACCGTATGATCCTTTGCAAGAGTTCTCTGCAACTATTGGCGTATTTTCAATGCTTTCGCACGTTTGTATCCGAGTTTTCCTTTTGGATTTCCTTATCTCATAATTTTATTTAGTAAGAGCTCTTCTATACTGACTCCAATCTGAGCTGCTTTTCGCCTTATTAAACAATTTACGAGAGACTTTCCTAAGACGCTCAAGCTTCGCATTCCACCACGGAACGTCCCTGTTCGAATTCGATTGTTTCCTAGGACAGCTCCTGTTGTAGGAGTTAACAATCACTTCGTTAATTTCTTGAGAGAATGATTCCAACTGTTGAACCGATTCAATATTAATGTCATTTGATAATAAGTTTGAGTTCAATTGTTGCGGATACTGATCCCAGTTTGTTTTCTTGGGATTTATATATGCAGGAGGTGAAAAATCGCCTCCACCCCACTTAAAAATAATGTGTTTATGACCAGACAGTGAGGTTTCGTCTGACGCATGCCAGTTCCGATTTTTTTTCAAAAATTGTAGAGTTGCTCAAAGGTCTAAAACCTCTTTTCTGATTGCATTTGAGAAGGTTGGTTTATTACCTATGTTACATATATCTATATTACTGGACGACAGATATTCCAAAAGACACTCACCTCTCCTATTGATATCGGTGCTGCCCCAGACCGTGTGATGAGCATTCGCATCGCAGCCAATGATGAATGATTTTTTGTTTTGCCGACAATATTGGACGAATGATACGATTTCAGGAGGAGGTACCTCAGGAACATCACCAGGGAAATACGCTGAAGCCACAACGACTTCGGTTTCCCCCCTGATGGTCGGTACTTCAACCATAACCGCGACGATGTCCCGTTTGATGAACTCTGTAATAGGGTAGCATTTCAGTGTTTTGTTAACAAGAACAGCTGTTCTAGGAGAACTCTGTTTCTCGTCATAAAATAGCTTACTTGCATGTATTTGAATTCCTAGTACTTTTCCTTTATTGAACCATGGCTCCTGAAGAAGCGCAATGTCCAGCTCCTCCTTTTTGAACCTCCTTCACAACACAGCGGATGCACCTTTTGCGTGGTGAAGGTTCACCTGTAGAAATGTAATTGGCTTCATTGCGACAGATTTGTGGCTCTTCGTCGCCTTTTGGGGGAGCGCTGGACCCGTTGTTTATTTCCCGTTGGGAAACTTTCTTTGTTTTCGTTGGTTGTGCGCGAACACTCTTCACACTTCCCTCGATCTCTAATAATTTGCCAAGGTCCTGATTTGAACCCTCAGTTTTGGCTCCACTTACTCCTGGTTTCGAAATATTGGGAAGTTTCGTATCCTGTGTATTTTTCATGTGTTTTCCATCGTCCTTTTTGTTTATGGGTTGACGATGGCCTAAAGGTGTTATTTTCCACAGTTGTGTTTCGGAAATTCGAAAATTGAGAACAAAGTTTCGTTCTGACAAAACCCTCAACGATGCATCATCCACATTCAAGGTCCATTCGACATGTTTATTTGAATTCGAGCGGGTCAACATTTTCCAGCTTTTTGTGCTTAATCCATCGTTTTGGCTCTCTATGAGCCCTTTTATTCTTTCATTGCTGAAGTCAGCACTTAAGGGAAAGAATGCATCCAAAGCAAAAGTTCCGCATTTTCCCAAGGATTTAGTGACCTAGTTACATCGTTCAGCCACATTGCTGTTTCTTGATCTTTGCATGCAAAAACCAAGTAACCATTTTTGTAGCTACATTTTGTGAACTTCGGTTTGACTAAGGCATGTCTTTGATCCTCAATTTTCAAAAGCAAAGCTTCTTGTACAGCATCCAACTGTGCAATAGACATTTCATTTTTGGAGAACCCTTTTAGGACTATGCCAACTCCAACCAAGCTTGCCACGTCCCTGAATGACCCCGAGACAGCTTTTGGAATTTCGGAACGTTCTTGAATCCCTCTAAATTCCCCAGCTTTCTCCTTGCTCTGATCTGCATTCCACTTAGACGAAGCCTGGTTACCACTGTTGGATAGTCCAGCACGTTCCTTAGGGCAAAGAATTGTCTTAGTTCTCTTGGAATCTTGTTTCTCTCCGCTATTGCCTTGTTCTCCATCTCTGCAACGTTTATTGGCATTTGGAGTCTCAACAACAACTTTCGAGAATACCTGTTTTCTTGCTTCGTCTTTAGACAACCCAGATTCACGTAGCTCCCTAATGTTTCGCTGTTGACTCTTGGTTATCTTCTTGCGCCATTTAGGTTTTGATTCGCTCACATTTCGCAATGCACTCCCATGGCCATCTGCAATCGCAGACTTGATAGTGACGTTCACATCATCGTCACTATCGCTTTCGATTGTACGGTTACGTTTTGGAGTATCTAAGATGGATGAAGAGCAAGACTGGATCTCAGAGCCAGTATCACAAGATAGTAACTGGTTTGCCACAGTCTCTTCAATACTTGTAATATTCTCCGTCTCCATTTTCTCAAGTTGAGAACAGTTCAAATCCATCAAATTTTCAGGGAAGTTTATGTTAATTGCAGTAAAAACGATTGAGATTTAAATAATTTGAAAATAATTTGAAAACAGTGATCCGTTTTAGCTGAAAATATTTTTGATTCAGAGGAAATTTGGTTAGAACTAGTGTAAGCTCCATCTAAAGGGCGATACGGTCAAAATTTGGTCAATATCAACATCACGTTTTTCTTTCAATTTTGCATTTAAAAAACCCGAACACCCCCCATTTTGAAGGTGTGTGTGTGTAGAATGTTGCTCCTATTTTGATTTTGGAATTCACTCTTCAGTTGTCAAAATGCCGTCCAAGCAAGAAGATCAGCGTATCAAAATTTTGCTCGCGCATCGCGAAAATCCGAGCTTCTCGCACGCAAAGTTGGCAAAATCGCTAAAAGTTGCCAAATCAACCGTTACAAATGTAATTAAAGTGTTTGGGTAACGTTTGTCGACAGCCAGGAAGTCTGGATCGGGGGGAAATCGAAAACCGGAAGCCGCTGAGACGACAAAGACAGTTGCCGGTAGTTTCAAGCGAAACCCTAACCTATCTCTCCTAGATGCCGCAAATAAGCTGGGTGTATCGTCTACAACCGTGCATCGAGCCAAAAAACGAGCCGGACTATCGACTTACAAGAAGGTAGTGACTCCAAATCGCGATGATAAACAAAATACGACGGCCAAAGCGCGATCCCGGAGGCTGTACACGACGATGCTGACGAAGTTTGACTGCGTGGTAATGGACGACGAAACCTACGTCAAAGCCGACTACAAGCAGCTTCCGGGACAGGAGTTTTATACGGCAAAAGGAAGGGGAAAGGTAGCAGATATTTTCAAGCACACGAAACTGTCAAAGTTCGCAAAGAAATATCTGGTTTGGCAAGCCATCTGTACCTGTGGCTTGAAAAGCAGCATTTTCATAGCTTCCGGGACTGTCAACCAAGAAATTTACGTGAAAGAGTGTTTGAATAAACGTCTGCTGCCTTTCCTGAAGAAACACGGTTGTTCCGTACTGTTTTGGCCGGATTTGGCATCTTGCCATTACGGTAAAAAGGCCATGGAGTGGTACGCCGCCAACAACGTGCAGGTGGTTCCCAAGGACAAGAACCCTCCCAACACGCCAGAGCTCCGCCCAATTGAGAAATACTGGGCTATTGTCAAGCGGAACCTAAAGAAGACCAAAAAAACTGCTAAGGACGAGCAGCAGTTCAAGGCAAACTGGCTTTCTGCGGCGAAGAAGGTGGACAAGGTGGCTGTACAAAATCTGATGGCAGGGGTCAAGCGTAAGGCCCGGCAATTCGGATTTGGAAAAGCGGAAGCCTAACTGAGTATTTTTCCTGAATTTTATACTAATTGAACTTGAAAAAGAAATTTAATTTGATTTTTTAAATAAACGATTTCACCGATTCACACGCGTTTTCCCTTGACCAAATTTTGACCGTATCACCCTTTGAGGATAAATATGTGGAAATTTATAAGTATCAGTATGTGTATGTGAAAATTATGCAGTGTAATAAAGTTATAAAATATATTAATTTATTATGTCATATATCAACCGGAGCTGCGATTTGCAACTCCAGAAAAATAATTATTTAATATCATTTAATTTCGTCATTGCATTTTACTTTCAGTGAAACTAGCGGCACTGGGTTTGTAGAAGTCTCATTTAGCCATATGAGCGTAAGCAGTTTGGAGTGAGTAAACGTTTTGTTTTTCGTACCTTGAAACGATTAAAGGAAACTGAAAATGTCCATATTCAACACAAAGGAGTTGCCAAGCGAACTGCTAGAACGAAGAATAAGACGTAATCCGGCCGTATCTGGCCGTAAATTAAGCAAACAATTTCAAATGTCCCGTGCTTCAATGAACAGGTTCCTCAGACATGATCTGGAATGCAAGCTGTACAAGGAACAACGGGTTCACGGGTTGACGGAACGTGAAAAGCAAGCCAGGGTTCAAAGAAGCAGAAATGTTTTGGTTCGGCACGGTGACTGCGAGATTTTATTTTCGGATGAAAAGCTCTTCCTCCTTCAGGACAATCAACAATAATCAACAAAATGATCGTGTGTATGGCAAAGTCTTGCCAATATTCCAAGAGATAAACTAGAATCGAAAATCATGGTATGGGGCGCCGTTTCACGAAAAGGAAAACTTCCTCTTCTTTTCATAGTAATCAATACTGAATAGTACATCGAGCAGGTTTCGAAGAATCATCTGCTTCCTCATGCTTCAACGCTGTTTGGGAATACACCATATTGTTTCCAACAGGACTCAGCTCCAGCTCACGAGGCAAAGAAGACACAAGCGTGGTGCGCGGAAAATTTTCCCGATTTCATCACAAGCGAAGAATGGCCTACTTCTTCACCGGATCTCAACCCACTTGACTACTTTGTTTGGGGTTATATACTTCAACATATAGGCCCTACGAGAGGGCTTACTTTAGATCGATTCAAGAAACAATTGGTTGATATTTGGGACAAAATTCCTCAGGCAATCGTACGAAAAAGGGCGAGAGATTCGAATTGAATTGATATGGTTTATTTCTATATCATGTATCTTTCAAATGAAAAATAAATGCTATGATTTGGTTGATTTGTTTTGCTGTAATCCCATTTTGTTTTAGTGACACCTATTGTGAGACACCCTGTACAAACAGTGACAACTCAATCGCTGTGTGAAAAGCTAAGTTTCTACATTATGTAGTTAAAGAAATCTTCTAGAATGTTTGCCAATAAAAGATCTAAGTAGCCGTAAATATGAACTTCCACTTCAAGATGAAGGGTAGACACAATCTCGTAAGCAGTATACAAAAAATCTCACATGCATCTTTACGAATCACACAGGCAAATAAATGTGTTTGACCGGCCACGCGTACTTTTACCCACACATGATCCTTAATTTTTTTTATAATATTGAGTAGGCCATTTGTTTTGTTTTCGGGTTGTTTGTAAACGACGAAATCAGGAAACGTGCTATCTTCAATTTAAACCCTGAACATTATCATTCAAGATTAGGGACTTCCAACGCGAACAACACGGACCAGTAATGTGATTAAAGTACCGCACAAGTCCAAGATCTTCACCAGCCGATAATCAACGGGTGGCCTCAAGCAACGGCGATCATCATTGGAATCGGAAAACAACCACCATCCTTGCACTTATAATTCAATATCACCCAAGCGACGGACGATGCGTGCAATTCAGTGGCGGCCGGTGATCGTGTTAGCGTGTATGCATTTATTAAAAGTTGTAGAATTATTGCTGACTGCGCAGATAGCGAACGACACCATCAGCGAGCGCACCACGGCTGTCGTGGTCCACCGCAACTCTAACTGATGCCTTTTTACGACTGCAAGATGCGTGTGTGTGACGACGACGGAGCGAGCTGCACTTGCTGCACCGACTGCCGAGCTAGGCACCTCTAATGTGTTTCAACCGTCATAATTGATGGCTTGTAATTGGCGTGCGCGCGCTCAATTGCGAGAATCCGTGAATGAGCGTACCTTGTAAGACACGGTCTTGCACGGCCCTACACTCAGAGTACGCGAAACCCATGCTCGTATCGTATGCACACACTTGACGGCGGCGGCTTCGTCGTCGTCGTAATTAGAGCAGAAAGTTGACATCGAACCATTATTGCCACCGAGCACGTGTAGATATGTAGAGGCGATTTCCAATTTTCCAATTCTATTATGGCCATCTACTTCACACCGCGTAGGAGTTTTCCCAGGCTCATCAACGAACGACGGGAACGCAGATTAAGAACCGAGAAGTTTTGTTATTCTTTAGTTTTACGGCGACATTAACCCGCCCCACTTCCTGTCCAATCCTATGGTGGTGTCGATGGGAAGATTTCTGATATGTCCGAAAATTCTCCGGACTAGGTCTCATTTGAATAACACACGCGGCAACCGTCAGTAGTGGCGGCTTATCTTCGGAATTTATCTTCGCACAGGAAAAGCCATCACCGCGAACCATTAAAAGGGGCAAGCGTAACAAAGATAGTGGCCGGTCACTTGAAGACTTTTGTCATTCCCCGTACGCAAATGGCAGAAACACAATAGATTTTCTCGAGCCGGCTCCAACGACGGATTCCTCAGAATCGGAAAAATGAAAATATTCAAATTAGCATTTCTAAAAAAACGAAGACTAAGAAGAAGAAGAAGAAACGAAGACAAACCATTCATCAGCACTTTGGTGGCATCCATCGCACTCGTAACGCTTGATGTTTGGACTGTGACTCTGTTTGCTTACGTGAACCGTAACTGGAATGGGGGCCGGGGTTGCGGGGAGTCAGTTCGTCGTAAAGTCGAGTAATTAAATCCAATTTTATCACCACATCCAAGCAAACGACAGAGTACATAGAGCAGAGCGTAAGACAGTCGTCGTCGTCTTCTTCGGTGACCGACCACCCAGCGGCCATTTGGGCAAGGGGGTGGAAATTGGTTCCGGCAAATGGCACAAAAACAAAAGACATCGGAGACCCAAAGTCGGGTACACACGTACGGCTGAATGTGTACCGCTCGCCACCCCCCCGAAACGAAACAATAATAAAAGCGAAGCACTTCGAGGATACAATTGCGTTGCCATATCCATTTGCTGCCGTTCTTTTATGGCCGGAGCGAGTGGCTGAGCCGTTTTGTCCGCGGATCGGTGACCACAACCCAAGTCACTCGACAGACCTGGGCCTGGTACAGTGTGGTGAAATGTCAAAATGCCATCGCGATATGTCCAGCGACCGGATCGGCCGGCGATCGTTGACGGATGGGTTTCGCTTTCTAAACGGTCGTTGCTTTAGCTCCGGGTTTAGTTTGGGGCCATTGTAGTCGAGAAGTACTGAAAGTAGCACTGTACTACTAATGTGAAACGGACAAACCTGTACGTTCGAATGACAGTAAGATGCATTTGCCAATAGTGTACTTGACAAAGTGAAAAATTTATGAATTCTGTTGAACCATATTTTTATTTTAAACTAGCTGAACCCGGAGCGAGCCTTGCTACGCTTGAAACTAAATTAATGAAAGTATAATAGAACTGGCTCGGTTATGGTTTTTTAAGGAATGGATTATTTTCGTTTGCTAATATATGTAATTTCTGCAAAATTAAACGTCGGTGTGTATTTTTAATTAAACCCTCAGATCTTTAGTTTCTACCATGGTTTTTCTTTCTGTGTAGAAGCATGTCATTGACAAAACATTTATCTTAAAATTACGCCGTATCCCGTCAGTTTTAACATTATTTTCTCTTGCATAACCTTGGATTAACATCTTGTGCATATGTAGCACTGAAAGTAACTCAAGCATCCTCAGTTTTTGACTAAAAAGGGGTTCAAATTTTTCAGAACATGCTGCTTTTCCCACCAAATACTCATTTTGTGTTTTAGTTGTTAGGATAATTCCCAAATTTGGTTGAAATTTATGTTTAATTTGCATGAGAGCTCCCCCCCCCCCTCCAACAAGGGGAGGAGTCTCAAACCACGGTAGAAAAAAAATGCTGCCTTCAAACCCCACCCCCCGCCCCTCCATATCCAAATTTGGTTCCAGTTGCTTGATTAGTTCTCGAGTTAACATGGTATTTCATTTGTATGGAAGCCCCCCTCTTCCAGACGGGGAAGGAGTCTTGAACCATCATAAGAGCTTTCTCCGGCCCCAAAAACTCCTGCATACAAATTTTCATAAAAATGGGATGAATTCTCATGTTCGGTAAAAAGTTGTGTGTTTCATTTGTATGAGAAAACCAGAAAGAATAGGGGTCTCGAACCACCGCAGGAACATTTCTTGCCCCCAAAGTCCCTACATGCCATTTTTTCCATTTGCGTTCTTAGTTCTAGAGTTATGCAGAAATTACATTTTCATTTGTTTGACAGCCCCCTTTCTAGGGAGGGGTCTCAAACCACCATAGAAACATTTTTCGCCTCTATAAAACCCCACATGCCAAATTTGGTTCCATTTGCTTGATTAGTTCTCGAGTTATGCAGAAATGTGGGCTTCATTTGTATGGGAGCCCCCCTTCCAGATAGGGGAGGGGTCTCAAACTATCATAAGAACCTTTACTGGCTCCAAAAACTCCTGCTTACAAAATTTCACGCCGATCGGTTCAGTAGTTTTCGATTCTATAAGGTTCAAGCAGACAGACTGACAGAAATTCATTTTTATTTTAAGGCCTGTACTCGAAAAAAATGCACCATTTTTATCCGTGTGTAACTTTTTTGTCCGTGAGTAAAAATTAATGAAAATCTGGAGATAACTAATTTGGAGTAAATTGTTTACATGCGCAAAATTTCATAACAAGTTCAGTGGTTATTGAGATGTCATCGATGCAAGAAGAAAATCGCCGGAGAATTTTGCGCGCCGTCATGGAAAATCCGACTGCGACCATGAGATAGATCGGAAGACAACTGGGAATCACCCATACAACTGTGTCTCGGGTGGTAAAATCGTTTAAGGAGTCCCAGATGACCGAGCGGCGGGCTGGAAGTGGAAGAAAATCGAAGACAGCTGACCCTGTGAAGGCCCGGAAGGTTATTGGATTATTTCAATTGTAATCCGAACCTTTCGATTCGCGACGTGGCTCTGAAGGCCTTCGTGTATTCAAGGTCCGCAAGGCACCGAACCGGCGTGATCAACAAAACACGGCGGCCAAATCCCGCGCAAGAAAGCTGTATCGAGAGTGGTTAACGAATCCGATGTGTGTGGTTGTTCAGGATGACGAAACCTACATCAAGGCAGACCGGAAAAGCAGATACCGGGGCTGGAGTTCTACGTTGCCAAATCACGGTTTGATGTTCCGGACGACATAAGGAAGAAGAAATTGGACAAATTCGCCAAAAAATACTTGCTCTGGCAGGCCATATGCCAATGCGGTAAACTGAGTAAACCGTACATCACAACGGGTACCATCAACAGTGAAATTTACCGCACCGGATGCCTCCAAAAGCGTCTATTGCCCTTCCTGCGGTCCCACAATAACGTTGTTTTTGTACCAAAAACCCCCAACCACCCAAATTCACCAGAGATTCGTCCGGTGGAAAGATTTTGGGCCATAATGAAGACCAAAGTTCGACAATCGTCCAAGGTGTTTAAGAACGAGCTGGAGTTGAAGAAAGAATGGATGAAAATGACCAAAAAGGTCGGCTCTACCATTGCACAAAATGTAATGAGGGGTCTTAAGGAAAAGGTGCGAGCCTTCAGCGATGAAAAGGAAATTGAATAAAATAATTAAGCCAAAACATAATCCAAATCTATGAGTTCATTCCCTGAAAGTTTCAAGAGAATCCGACAATAATAAATTTTTGGCGAACAATTTTGTCTGGTGCATTTTTTTCGAGTACAGGCCTTACACCGTATCCAATATATTCTCATACACTTTTTCCTTGCATTGGTGTCGTGCAACTACTCAACTTGCTTCACGTATGTGTTGGTGTAGTTTTGCACGATGTTTAGACAATCGCTTTTAGGTTATTTCCGACTGTTTTCATTCGGTGTTTATCTTTTACCAGCGATGAAGGAGTTTCGTGCTGTGATGATAAAAATGTTTTTGAAAGGTGAGCGCCCGAAATCTGAAAAACCTCGGAGTAAAGCGGGATTTTGTGTACCGAACCATCCGAAGGAACCGTGACACCTGCTCGTTGAATGACCGGAAGAGATCCGGTCGTACTCGTACGGTGCAGACTGCACGAGTTGTTAAAGTGGTCAGGGAACGGATTAGACGAAAATCACAGCGCCCTATATGTAAAATGGCCGCAGATCTGAATGTTTCGAGATCATCAATGCACAATATACTGCAAAATGACCTCGGATTCCGAGCTTTCAAGAAACATAAGGTTCACGGAGTTTCGGAACCTTCCAAGCAGAAACGACTCAAAAGAGCATGGTCTGCTTTTATCGCGGCACGGTGGAGAAGAATTTATCTTTTCCGTTGAAAAGTTATTCGTCTTGCAACAATCCCACAATGTCCAGAACGACAGATTGTGGGCTCTATCTTCGAGAACTGTTCCAGAGAGTGATAGGAATATTCCACGGTTCCAAAGTGCTGCGTCAGTGGTGGTTTGGGGAGGAATTACGTAAAACAAACATTGATGAATTATTTTTCAAAAGAAACAAGAATTTCTTCACTAAGAATATATTAGAATAAAGCAGTTAGGGTTAAGAGGCCCTACAAAATTTATTTAAAATAGATGATCATCAAACGTACACACTTAGAAATTATAAATTTGACATGAAAGATTGCCCGGGTGTCAATGAGCCATAGTTGTGAAGGCCACAGTTCCGTGCCCGCCCAAGCAACAATTCAAATGCAAATTGGTTTTATTCATGTTTAGAGGTAGTTTTATCAAAGCATTACGGATAGAGGTTCCAAACCGGATAGAGGTTCCAACAAAAAATCCCGGGATCTTGAAAAATTCGGGATTTGCCGAATCACGGGATAAGATTTTTCACCGTCCCGAAAATCCCGGGATTCCCGGGACACACATTTCTTACATATTTTTTCGCTTTGATACTTCCCAATAAATTTCTGTGTGCCGTTTACGCGCATTCAATATAACCCATACAACGCCAAGATACATATTTACTGTACCTATTCGATGTTAAACATCATTCATGAAAATGCATCCTTCCTTTTGTGTTGGTTCAGTAGGCATTCGCATTGTTGCCTACACATTTAACACACACACGCGCGCGCGCGCCAATACGACGCAAGCTGTCATTTCCATTCAAAACATTGTTTTCATTCGCTGATTACTGCTTCTGTGTTCATTGAATAATTTCGGATTGCCGTTACATCATAGTAAGTAGTAATACAAAATGTGTGCTAATGTAGCCTTACATCCAATTATTTTGAAGGCATGGCTGGAATTTGGAAACACTTCGATAGAATTGCGGATGACAAAGAAAAAGCACGATGTCGGAAGTGCGGGCAAATTTGGTCGTGCAAGGGCTCTTCGACCAGTGGCTTGCTCCGGCACATGAAGAACAAACACGACATGGATTCCAAACCCCCCCACAAATCCTAGTGAGTCTGCTGCGAAAGTTAAATCATCCACACCGAATGTCCCAGTGAAACAAGTATCGATGCTCAAGTTCGTTAAACGTCAGTCACTGGCGGAAATTGTAGCTCGGCTGGCAGCAGAGGACGGATTTTCAATCAACGCAATCACCAACAGCAAGTTCATCAAACAATCGATCGCAGATCGTGGATATTCTCTGCCAACGTCGAATACATCGGCCATGAAGCTGGTCGCCGAATACTACGGATACGCTCAGCAGGAAACGCGGGATGAAATAGTGAAGCGTATCGATAGCGGTGAACTGGTTAGTCTCACTTTGGACGAGTGAACAAGTCTAAGCAACAAGCGCTACTTAAACGTGAATGCCCATTTCGCTGACGGATCATTCTACAACCTGGGTCTCGGCAAAATTCGTGGATCACTACATGCTGAAAAGGTTTTGGAAATGGTCAAGGATATGGTTCGGAAATTCGGTATTAAGGATGGAAACATTGTAGCATCAACAACTGACGGAGCTCGAGTGATGACGAAGTTTGGAAGATTGTCGGATTACCTTCATCAGCAGTGTTACAACCATGTGATTCACTTGGGGGTTTGCGATGTCCTGTTCAAGGATCAGCCACCGGTACTAATTGAAAATGAGGATTCAGATAGCTACGATTCGGATAGTGATAACTACGATGATGAAGTTGGTTCTTCGGGTAAATATATTGGAATGTTCATGTTCATATTAAAGAAAACAGCTAATATATTTCAATTATAGACTTGTACACCACGCGATTTGGAGAGTCTCTGAAACGTATTCGAAGAGTCGTGAATTTTTTTTCGAAAACCGCCTGTTGAATGCACTGCTTCGAGATAAAATCACGAAAATTTTACATAAACCACTTCAACTGTATGTGGACGACAAAACTTTCCGAAATAGGTATTTCAGGTCTTATGTTGGACAGTGATTTCGAGGTTGCAAAAAACCTTCAGGAAGCTCTTCAGCCAATCAGACTCGCTTCAGCAGCATTGGGAAGACGAGATGCTACATTGCTGTCTGCGGAAGGCAGCTTGAGTTTCTTGTATTCGAAGCTTAAGAAAAGTAACTTCAAAGTTGGAAACGACCTATTCGATGCAATCACGAAAAGAATCAACGAACGGCGCCAAAAGGAAATAATAGCAGCGCTGAAGTTCCTTCAAGGTCTTCCGTTGTCAACGCAAGTGCCAGCAGAACTAGAAAGCTCATCGAAAGTTGAATGCTGGATTGTCCTGTATGCATGACGATTCAGGATCGACACCATCGAGCATGCGTGAAGAGCTGGAATCGGCTATAAAGGAATATGCCAACCCGTTCCAGACGGATTCGGCAATGATTGATTTTTCAAAAGTAATTGCGAAAGAGCTGTCACTTTTTGAGCTACATGGTAAGTTGAGCCCGAATCTTGAAATCATTTTCGGCGGCTTAAAATCAATCAAACCGACGTCATCTTTTCGAACTCCGGAAATATCTGTTCTAAAGAGCGAACCTCACTGAAAGCATTAATAACATTTGCTTCTAGAATTCGTATTTTCAGAGAACGAATTCAAATTGATAAGACCAGTTACTTGATTTGAACGATTGATTTTTTTAATGATGAATAAAACTTATTCCTAAACACAAAATTGCGTTTTTAAGCACATTGAAAAATTTCCCGGGATCCCGGGATTTCCCGGGACAAGCAACAAATGTTATCCCGAATCCCAGGACAAGCAAATTGGTCGAGAAATGGAACCTCTAATTATGGAGTTCATTTGGTTTCATCAGGGCATTTTCCAAGTTAAGGTGGTTTTAATTGATAACCAGTTCTTCAAAGTGATTAAAGAACACTTGAAGAAACCTCCATAAAAATACATAATTTATAAGTGTAATTCACCTTATTAGCAATTTTGTAAGATACTTGACCCCCCTGTCAAGACATCGCTTCGCAACTTAAATAAAACCTGATATAATCTTTGAAAAAGTTTAATGACATTCTTCTTTAAGATGAATGTATCTTGGAAATGCTGCCATAAAACGTTCTTAGAACCATTTTATTTTAAATAAGAGCACATACTCTTGAGAAAGAACATTATGTGAAAAATAAACAAACTGTCACAATGGACGCCTATGAGGTGTGGCCCATTTAGTATTGGAACAAACATTTTTGATTCTTACAGCGACCCTAGTGGTCGGATTTGTAAACTATGTCATCTTATGTGTTCCCTTTAACAATAACAACATCACGAGTTTTTTTTATTACGGTGCAGTTCGAAAGTGTTTCAGAGAAACACAAAATGGAAGATGAAAGAAGAAAAATAGTTGTGCGCAATCATTTGGAAAACCCTTCGTGGTCTGGGCCAAAACTTGTTTTGGCGTTGGGTTTTCCCTGAAATACCGTGTAGCGTGTTTTGAAAAAGTACAGAGAAACTTTGTAGACGGATCGCAAACCTCAAAGCAAGCGCCGGGCGGGTACTGTCAACGGTCAACGGCAAGATATTCCAGCTCAACCAGATTAAGACCTTCAACATGGCGCAAATGACCTCGCAAATGGTCACGGTGAAGACATCGAACAGCTAAATATATATATCTACTAGCTGACCCGGCGAACTTTGTTCCGCTTTAACCGATTTTAGGATTCAAATAATTCCGAACATTCATGATTTAATTTTTTTTTACTAACTTTAAGCTAGGTTTGGCTTGTTTGTCACCACAATTTGTTTGTCGTTCATTTGCAATCGATAACAGATTATGACACTCAAATTTTAGATATTGATTGAATGATATTGATTTAGAATTTGTTTGAATTTATATGCTCTATTTGCATGATTTTAGAGGATGACAGAATTTTGCGCCAGTTCAATTCAGTGCTTTGTGATAGACTACATTCTTTGTTCCATTATCCGGCGCGTAAATACACAAAGATTAATAAACAACAATGCGAGAAGCATTCGAGATTAATCCTGCACACTTCTAAAGCTGGACCTTGTGATTTATTGATTGTTATGTCACCATGACCATGCAAGGCGAACCGGAAATTTTATTCGTTAAAACTCGAAGGGTAAATCGTTTGAAATAAGTGGAATTCATGGATTGAGCACTATTCTTGAATTGTTATACGACCAATCTTGTTTCATTTCACAATTTCGGTTCATTGAGGTTCCGGAGCATGATGATAACATATCCAATCTTCAGTCTTAAATTATATGGTGGTAATCCTGGTAAATCCAATGAATTCAGGAATTCTGTTGGATAAATGGTTCCTTCGTCCGGATTAGTCACACAATCAATTAAGTTGAATGAACATAATTGTCCAGGAATTGCATTTCGAATTACAAAATTCAAATCCTCGACATCTTTATTTTTCGTTGCCAAAATCGAACGTGCTCTTAAGCAATTGTGGTTCTCATAATTCTGGACGATGTTTGGGAAAACACTCGTAATGAGTTCCTCTTTCATCGTTGTGAAATGGCAGACATTCGGCGGGAATGAAATCAATCCATTACCAATCACCAACAATTGATTCGAGAAAATACCGGCAGACGGATCGTTTTGCAAGGCAACTCGCATATTTGTCGTCAACTGCAGCTTCTGTACATATCGCCCCAAATACGAAAGCTTAAGGCGTGTGGAATGACAGGTAGTTTTTGTCGAAAATCAACTGGCAACAAAATCATTGCGCCTCCAATAAGTCTCGACCCAGACAACCACAAATCGTATAACAGTGTTCAAATAGTATCGTATATTCCTATATTTTAAGTCAAAATAATTGTAGCTTTTATCGTATTATGTTTAAGTTAAATCGTAAAGAGTGCAAATTTTCGACTTATATACGATGTGTCATTTATTCATCGTACTGCGTCACAAACTAAATCGGATATACTTCGATACACTTTGTATATCGAATTTGTTATTACAAATTCAATCGCACACGATATCAAATCAACTCGTTTAGGAAAACAATGGAATTTGCACGTATATGGCCTGCACTTTTGCACGTATAAGCCATATTTTTGCATTCTATACGATTTGTTTACTTACATATATGTGTGTACATCATAAAAACAACTTTCAATATACGTGCATTTTGGTTGTCTGGGGAGTTACTGCGCAGATCTTGCATAGTTCGATCGAGTGCTATTGTGCATTCGTCCCAGATGATGATCTTACAACACTGCAACACTTTCGTCATTGTCGAATTCTACAAAATTTTGCATGTCGGTTCGTCAGTCAGTTGGAGATTCAACGGCAGCTTCAACGCAGACTGAGCCTCTCGACCGCCTTCCAACAATGTGGCTGCAATACCTGAAGAGGCAACCGCCAGCGCAATATCTGTTCTTGAGCGAACCGAAGCCAATAGTAATGTAATAAGGTACTTTTCGCTAGTTCCGCCAGGTGTATCGATGAAGAAAATGCCTCCATTTCGGTCGTCAATCGCTTTCATCAAAGTGTCGTGAACATCCTCCGTTGCTGAGGAGTCAACAACGGTACGTTTGTTCGAACCACTTGTCTCAGAGTGTCATGATCGTATTTTCGTTCATGCTCCAACTCTCGATTGAATGCATTGTGTATTGCACGATTTGGAGTTTGCATTCCCAATTTGGACAACAAACTGCCGCACATGAGCAAATACATGTATTCAACCAAAATCAGCGCCTCGTTGCGCATCTAATCGTTAATGTCCAGCTCGTAATTTAAAGTGGTAGTGCGAGCTCGATGTAAAATATCATCAACCATGTCATCCTTCTATTCGACTATATTTGATGGAAAACATGTCGAAATGATGATCGCAAACAGGGTACGAATTTGATTCGCAGGTGCAGTAACAATGGCATCGCAAGAGTTAAATCCCGCTGACCGCTGACAGGTCTCTCGATATGTCGCACATAGTAGACCATCCACAGTCCGAAGCGACTCGAACCAAGCTGGACTACGAACATTAACCAAAAGCAAAACAATAAGGACACCTGTGAAATTGCGGTGGACTATCAACGTCATCTAAAATACATGTCAAGGATAACTCGATCAGAACGAAAAAAAAAACCATACATAATGTATTCAAAATCTATCATTTTCTATGTTTTCATTTTTCCCATAAATTTGTCCAACATTTTGTTTTCCCTCTTTCCTCCCCCCCCCGCACCCCCCCCCCCCACCCCCCCCCCTCCCCCCCCCCCCCCCCCCCCCCACCAAACCCCACAACAACTATTCCCTCTCACCGCTGGGTGACTTTTTTCTCTTTTTTTTGACCGATGATCCCAAGTAACAATTTTAGTTTCATTCCAGCCGTATAGCACTCCTCCCGGATTTGATGAAAAAACTACAATCAAAACTGTTTTGTCTACCAACACCTCCTCTATGCTTCTTTAAAGCCGAAATTTGCTCAAAATGGCCCACTCTATAGACGGTTGTGAAAACAAGTTAATGAAACCTTTATAAGACCATAAAGACTTTGAATATGTTCTAGTGAAAGATGTTATGACCACTTAAGAACCTTCATGAAACCTATTGGCTGCCATTAAAACCAGCATGTGGCCAAATGGCCACAGCTGTCAATTGAACTGTGAAATCGAGGTTGTTTTTTGTTGTTCTGCTTGGAACAGTGCTTGGAATTGGATAAGATTATGTAAAAAAATGCCGAAATAAGCCTCCAGTCTACAGTTTATTTGCATACCATTGAAAATTTGATGTATTTATTTTTCCATATTTCAATTATTTCTTGTATTTCAATATGGCGATTGAAAAATAATCAAAGTTTTGCCATAAAGCCAATTTTTCTTCGCAATGACTATTATAAAACTATTTGGTCTTATGATGACTTTCTTCGATGCCAATTTGCCGTTTAATGCATTTACTGGAGTCAAAATGGTTTTAAAGTGCCATTTCAACTGACCATAATAAGATAATATCAATGAGTCCTAAAACGGCATTTCAATACAGCATTTTACGAGTTCATAAAGTCGAAATAAAAGCTTTGATAGGAGTGAAAGGAATTTGAGAAACAAGGTTTTAAGATCGTTGTGAACAAGCTGTGTAGGTTCTCATAAAGCTGACTAAAATATGAAACCTATTGGCACCTCTTGGTGCCATAATAAAACCAAATTGATTTCAAGTGGCTTTCATAAAACTTTAATAAAACTTAATAAAGCAGGATGGTGTTAGCAATGTTTCTTGGGAGACCATATAAAAATTTTCAAGATTTTATTCAGACAAGCAATATTGAAAAATTCTAGATCATGTGTTGCACAAAATTTGAGCATCGAGAAAATCGTTCGGCAACTTTGGAAAAAGCACCGTCCGTTGCGAAAAAAAAAACAATTTTAATTCCTTACAACCCTGTTTTTGGGGAAGGAAGAGGGAGGGGAGGGGCAAAAATTACAGCTTGCCACACCTAGGGCTCATGAAAATGCTGAAAAAAAAAGAAATAAAAAATCTGGGGCACCCATTTTCCTGGAATGCTCTTTCGAAAATTTAAAAATTTCCAGTCATTTATAGAAAGTGGAATCGAAAAATTTTCGGCAATAAAAAATATGATCTAGATTAAGTTTTGCACAAAATTTTGTACAAAGAAGAATGATCGGGAACATTGGAAAAAGCACCCTACGTTGCGATAAAAATCCAATTTTGATTCTTTAGAGCCCGGAAAATTTAGGAACATTCTTGTTTTTGAGATATAAAAAAAATGTGTGAAATTTTTCCCAATTTAACTAACAGTGCTTTAAAAAAGAATCTAAACTCACGAACTAAGCGTCGTAGAAAAACGTTCTTAAAGTGGAATTATTTTAATTTTTCTCAGCAAACTGGCAAAATATGAAACAGAAGAAGTTTCTCACAACAGGTTCTAGGGTTGAAGAAAATCGAAAAATAACATCGTTGATACCAAAATTGTCAATAAATTGGACGTATTGATTTCATGAAACCCTTTGAATGGCAAGGTGGGATCATTTATCGTTCTCAAGGTATGAGAATTTTCGTGGAACTTCTCAGAATGTTAAGGAAAATATCGAAAATTCTCGATATATTTCAAAAACAAAAAACTCTCCGCTTTCAAATTTATATAGTTCAGTATTGAAATTTTTCCAATCGAAAACAACTCTGTTAGACTACTCGCAATTTCACTACGTCCTATCCGCAACTGAGAACCTACGTACTATCCGAACACTCGACGAACTGACAGACGGACTACGGTCAGCAGGATTTGATATTTCTAGAACTTCGGTTTATTACCGTCTTTTGCCTCGGAACAGAAATACCATTGGAGGTAAGCGACACGTACGGACTGTTCCTGTGAAGCTCGCTTAACCAGGTAAAAACCTTCACAAGTTCCACGTTGACACAACATTTTGCATGGCATCTATGAATGAAACCTTGATGAATTGGCAGCTTTCTTGGGCCCCACTGAAGTAGCAAAACTGGGTCAAGACGACAAAGCGGGAGTGCCGCTGGGCATTACAGCCGCAACTTTGCAAGCACCACTCATCATGCATATGGATTATGCTGTTCGGTTGCCAGATCATGATTGAGCTGTTGCGGATCGTCACAAACTTATTCCCTCAGTGTATGCTGGTTTGGTGATCAAGGAACACGAGTTTGGAGACAAAGCAGCTGTAACGTACTCAGTTCCGAAATATGTTCCTTTACGTTTGGGTAAACACGACATATCAACTGCATATAGCCATGCTCGGGATTTTGAACATCTCTACACTCTGCCGGATTTCGAGGAATGCCTTAAAGCACCGAATGGAACGCCGAAGTCGGGTCTCATTGTGAGTACGGATGGAGGACCAGATGAGAATCCGCGATTCCAAAAGCCTATTGAAATCGCTGTGCCTCATTTTCAACGGTTGGATCTAGATGCTTTGTACATCTGCATTAATGCACCAGGTCGCAGTGCATTCAACCCTGTGGAGCGCAGAATGGCTCCATTGTCTAAGCAGCTTTCATGAACCGTTCTTCTTCTCGACAAGTTTGGAACTCATTTGGATGGACAAGGGAAGACGGTGGATGCAGAACTGGAACGGAAGAACTTTCGTTTTGCAGTGGAGACGCTTGCGGAGCTTTTCAGTTCGGTGGTCATAGATGGCCATCATGTCATCTCCGAGTTTGTCGACAGCGACGAGTCCGAAATCAACAAGTCAGAGCTGTTAACCAAACCAGCTACCTGGATGGCAATGCATGTTCGTTCATCCCACTATATTTTGCAGATTATTAAATGTACTGACGAGAAATGTTGCGCTCCGTCCCGCAGTTCTTATCTGCGTTACAGCCAGCGCCAATTCCTTTGTCCTACACACCGGTCAAAAACGTGGCAAATCAGGCACAAACCTCTGCTATGAGCTACGCAACGCTTTTTCAAAATCTAGCATTTTTTGCAGAAGAAAACATGCCATATGATAAGTTTTATCCATCTGTAACAGAAAAGTTACCAGAGAGGACATGCGATGAGTGTGAAGTTTACTTTGCATCTGTCGTTCTAACCACATTTGCGACAAAGTGTGACAGAGGGGGAAGGGGATTAAAAAACCTGAAATTTGATGGACGTCATTTTTGAATCACGCCTAAACAAATTTAGAAGACGTTGGACTCCGTTCCGAATTTGAAACAAAATAAAATAACGCGTATGATAGTTTTATCTGTTTCACATCAAAACTGTTCGAAAATGAAATTTAAATCGCACCGATTAAAAATGGAAAATTTGGTTTGGTCTTCTTATTTCTCAAAATTGAAAACGGCCTAAACACGATATTTTCAAATCCCACATAACCACCAACGCCTTCCATCACTTTACCCACTCTGATTCTCTTCAATTCTGCTTCCCACCACCAATCACGGCGCACCGGACGGGTGACAAATCCCCATCCAACTCGACGACACTCGATTCGACCAATCACGTCGCACCAATCTGTCGCAGCCGTTGTCATCGCTGTGATTATCGTTTCGTTTCTCTTGTTTCTCTCTCCTTCGCCGCCGGGTGCTGCTGTGTCATTTGTCACCGTCAGCAATTATTATTGTCACTCGGTGTGCCTCTTCTCTTCTCCTTCGTTCCCGTTCGTTTGAATCGTATTCATCGCACTTGGTATCTCACTCCCTCCCAGCGACAGTGCCCAGAGTTCGTGTGGCGGCGCAGTGACAAATTGCTAAATGACTCTGACTCTGCCGCTCGGGATTGGAAGTGGAAAATCACAAAACTGGAACCGGTTTTGCGCTCTGCCGCTTTGTCACCATCATCGCTCACATGCTGGGCGTTGTCGTGCTGTCCCGTTTGCTCTGCCTTCGACACACGGGAGGAAGCGTCGAAGGTAGTGGCTTTGCTCGGATTTTGTCAACCATGCGGATGTGCTCTTGGAAGGGGGAAATTCGGATTGAATTACGGCTAAGGGTGCTCGATACATTCAATGGCAGGAGGGTTGATGGATGGGATGTAAGCATAGCGAATCGCACAGGCATGGAGGTATCTATTCTCTGAATCTGGAACAACATGACTACAGCTGCAGATTCCGCACAAACTAGTTGCGAGGGATTGGAATGGAATGTTATTGCTATTTATTCGGTTCTTGTCGGTCGTGGCGCAACAATGGAACACTCGAGGCTGATCCTCTCGGCGGAGGGACGAAAGTGCCATTAGAACCCTTGATGAAGACGTCACGCAGTTTGAAAATCGATGAACAGCTATCTGGTAACGCTGCGTCCCCTGTCAGAGAGAGAGGACACGCACTAATCTTGTCCCTGCGGCCTGTTTGCCCGGGAGAAGACACAAACGCAACACAATGCAACAGGATTACACATCGTGGCCTTATGGTTCAATGGCAAGCAATCATGTGCTTAGGCTTTTCATTTTCGAAGAGGACCAAAACGGGAGGAGGCTCAGATTGCATCCCAGGAAGACCATCCGATATGCGGCACGTCAGAGAAAGGGAGAACGAAACTATTTCGCACGATATGACGAAAATGTTTCCGACTCCTCCCAACTCCGCTCGCTTCTTGCTCGTTGTTGCCGGACTTCAATTCTCGAAAATGTTATTGAACCGTGAACTAATAGAAATATTTCCATTCATTCTTCCGGACGGGGCGGGGAACGGGTCGGGGGAACAGCTTCGGCATGCCCGGGAGAATTATTAACAATTTTTCATTAACACAGGAGCTCGGTCGGGATAGGAGGACCTGGCTCGGGTCGGATTAGTGTGATTAGAGGAGCGTGAATGTGCAATATGAGGCAGATCGGATCGGGATGGGCCGGTGGGCAGCCGGCGGACGACGCAATGGTCCGACTGTCTCGCTGTTTGAGGCTTTATTTTTCAATCAAGCCGCCTGTTCAAAACTAGTGAAGCGTGTTACATTCGGTAGCATATCCAGGAGGACGACTTTGGACAATGGATACTCCCGGTGATGATTGCGTTGTCTCTATTCATTCTCGGTGAACGATGATGATGAGAGGAAATTTGCAGTCGCTGCTTTGTTTATTCTTGCTTTTATGAAACGAGTATTTAAACCAAACGACTTGATTTTTTTGTACATGATTGGTGTATGAACGTGAAACAAAATCAATCAAGCCGTTTGATTGAATTACGACTGAGTAATAGCAAAGAGGTAACGCTAAGACCGGATGGCCCGTATAAATAAAAGTTCATTCTTTGTTCATTTGACCAGTCCCACTCGGTCCCAAGCGATTAAATTTGGAATATAAAGTTTCAACGGCCCTTTAACTTTTGGACGTTCTTTTTCGGCGGGAAATCTAATTGTATGTTAGCATTGTGTGACATCGCAAAAATTATTCGATCTACTTGCAGAGAAAAATAATGTCAACTTGGACAGATTACATCTTACCAATGTTCCGGAACAGTCAAATGCTCAAAATTCACGAGTGAATTTATGCGCGCATGACCCTAGTCGAATTCCACGAAACAAAGTTACCA
Source organism: Aedes koreicus (assembly GCA_024533555.2). Taxonomy (NCBI): domain Eukaryota; kingdom Metazoa; phylum Arthropoda; class Insecta; order Diptera; family Culicidae; genus Aedes; species Aedes koreicus. The sequence continues at coordinate 8,876 of JAHHFK020002678.1, read as the reverse complement.
GTTTTGTTTTTAGGTTCAAAAATGCATTGCTTTGCGTTCATAGCTTCTTTAGTGTACTAATGGTGGTCTAACGTACATTTGGGACCTCATTTGCGTTACAATGTTTCGCCACGAAACTCGGTTGAAGGTATTGGTCTAACTATTGCTATTAATGTTGTTTTAACAGTAGTAGAAAGAGAACTAACACAAGATGCATTAGCATGCAGTTTTTGGCGATGTAAATATGAGTGCTTGAATACGCATGAGAAACTCAAGCATGGTGGCCTTATTCAGACCATCCTCACAGGAAATTTCAGCGAAAGATATTTGAGCATATAAAATTCATGAATATACTTACAGCTTGTTCAATAGGTTCGAATAGACTTTAAAATGTGTTAAAAAAAAATGAAGATAAAAGATAACCTTTTCTGAGTCAATTTTTATTGAAGCAATGTTTATTGAGAACCTTTACGACATATTAGCTAGAAGCCCCTCCTTTCCCAAGTAACAATTTTAGTTTTATTCCAGCCGTATAACACTTCTCTCGGCTTTGTTGATAAAACTACAATCAAAACTGTTTTGTCTACCAACACCTCCTCTATGCTTCTTTAAAGCCGAAATTTGTACAAAATGGTCCACTCTATAGACGGTTGTGAAAACAATTTAATAAAACCTTTATAAGAACATAGAGATTTTGAAAGTTTTCTAGTGAAAGGTGTTATGACCACTTGAGAACCTTATTAAAATCTACTGGCTGCCATGAAAACCAGAATGCGGCCAAATGGCCACAGCTGTCAAACTTCACTGTGAAATCGAGGTTGTTTTTTGTTGTTCTGCTTTGTTCGATTCTCTGCTTTTCTGATTCATTTAGCAGTAATAAAAAGGTCATAAAGTCGAAATAGATCCTTTGATAGGAGTAAAAGGAATTTGAGAAACAAGGTTTTAAGTTTGTTGTTAACAAGCTGTGTAGGTTCTCATAAACCTGACTAAAATATGGAGCCTATTGGCACCTCTTGGGGCCATAATAAAACCAAATTGATTTCAAGTGGCTTTCATAAAACTTAAAAAAAACTAAATAAAACAGGATGGTCTTAGCAATTTCGCAGAGTAGATCGGAGACTTATTTCGGCATTCTTTTAGATAATCTCATCCAATTCCAAGCACTTTCCAGCAAATTCATTATTAATTTATCAAATATATTTGTTTGAATTTGAATAATGTTGTAGTAAATTCGCATAATTTCCGAGGTGCATTAGCTCTCGGCTCTTATCGTGCCAATATTCACCATCAAAATAATTGCGCATTTAATTTGGAGCATAATACGCTGTAGAAAACATAATTTGTTTTGGATATTTTGCTATCAAACAAAATTTCCCGCAACACTAGACCTTTTTTTTACTGCTAAATTAATCAGAAGAGCAGAGAATCGAACAAAGCAGAACAACAAAAAACAACCTCGATTTCACAGGGAAGTTTGACAGCTGTAGCCATTTGGCCACATTCTGGTTTTAATGGCAGCCAATAGATTTTATGAAGGTTCTCAAGTGGTCATAACATCTTTCACTAGAACATTTTCTAAATCTTCATGTTCTTATAAAGGTTTTATTAACTTGTTTTGAAAGCCGTCTGTAGAGTGTGCCATTTGGTACAAATTTCGGCTTTAAAGAAGCATAGAGGAGGTGTTGGTAGACAAAACAGTTTTGATTGTAGTTCTATCAACAAATTCGGGAGATGTGTTATACAGTTGGAATAAAACTAAAATTGTTACTTGGGCGGTCTGCATCTAACATCTATACCATGAAATATGCAAAGAACATGTGTAAGAATCTTAAATGATATTCCGTGAAAACAATTTAACATGTTTTATTTTTAATTTATAGCAAAACAAAAGCGTTTCAAGAATCCTCGATACCCACTAATTGACAAAGCTCTCTACATCTGGTTTTTGGAAAAAAAGCTTCAATGCTGACGAAAGTGGGCTCTTTTTCAAGAAATCTCCAACATGAACATATGTTGAGAGAGACAACAAATCAAAAAAAGATCGGATCACGTTCATGCCTTGATGCACCATGTATGGGTCGCTCAAATGACCGTTAATGTTGATTGGAAAGTCTCACAGACCTCGAGCACTCAAAAATCTTAAGGAGTTGTCTGTATACTACAGGGCATCCAAGAGCGCTTGGGCGATGGAAAAGGAGCTCTTTAAAGAGTGTTTTTTTATTTTGGAATCCGTCCTGAAAGTGACCGCCTACCTCAAGTCAAAAGGACTTCCTCTAAGAGTCGCCCTTTGGTTGGACTATTGCACAGCTCATTACAATGCAGATGAGCTAAAAACTGTCGATGGATCAATTTTTACCGTCTTTCTCCCTGCAAACACCACCGTCATTCTTCAACCGATGGATCAGAATATCATTCAAATGATTAAGACGCGCTTCAGGAATCTGATGATGCAGGAAATTCAAATTCGTGGAGGAGAGTTTGACGAGTGCGTGAAGAAGAACAACATAAAAGACGTCATCTTTTTGGGTTGCTCAAGCGAGGGAGGTAGTTCCTGCTGACTCGATTTGCAAATCTTGGAACATGCTTTACAATGCCCGTGAAATCGAGGATGAGGATGATGTACCCCTGTCTGTCATAAGAGACACGCCGAGAAGCATTGGTGAGAAGATAGCACAGACCGAAAAAATCGACGAGGAGGATGCCGGATTCGAAAAGCTGGACGATGATGACATCATCGCAAGTGTTCTTCACAAAGATGTTGACGAAGACATACCTATGCCGGTGACGACACAATGCAGTAAATGTCAACGCAGGAAGAAGCATCACAATCTGCGAGTTTTGGAGATGTTGACGAATGTGTAAACGTGTTGGATGTAGCAGACTTAAATGGGTTCGATCTGGTAATCAGATACGCGGAAGAGAACAATTTGCCACTGACTACACAGTTCTCGCTGCGCCAGACACGTACTAATGTCATGGACATCGTAATCACAAACAGCAGTAAGAAGGCTTCATTGTAGGAATATTGTTTTGCTATTTTGTACTGGGTTGTGAATTGTTGTGAGTTTGAGTTCTAGTTTTATGTATAAAGAATGGTAATATCAGGAGATTAGTCACTTTGCCACGTTCCGTCCGGGGGAACGAACGAAGTGGACTGTAACACTTCTTCGGGAGTAGGCCAAAGCTAGAGGATAAGGATCCTCGATGGGTGCTTCGCCTTCGGTGAACACTCCGCCAGTGGAGTGGAAACACGAGCTAGAGTAGTTCGGACTACCCGTTGGATACTCGGTTTTCTTTAAACCGTGTCACTTTACGACTCCTGAACTACTTGGACTGTTGCTTAAGACTTGGGACTGTTGCTGTGAATGAGTTAGGCAAAATTTTACTATTGAACACTATTTATTTAGAACTTTTACTCTTGCGTCTACACACGTTGGAATCTGATTTCGTTCTGATCTTATGGACTGTAAACGGACTGTACGTTTGATGGCCTTCACAAACCAGGTACCATTTTTATTGCGTGCTTTGCTTGCACATAGGAGTATATAAAGGGTTGGAGCTAAATGGCCTTCAATATTACTTGCGTATGAAAATAACAAGTAGCAAAGCAAAGGAAGACACAAACAAATGCACAAGCCTAGCATGACTTCTTCCGGTACGGAACAGCTACGTTGTGTTTGTGTTTCAGGTAACGGAACTACAATCGAAAATGTGTCCTTACTGGCAAACATGGACCATTTTGAGTTTTAATTCACCCACATTCAAGCCTTATTAATAGTATAAAGCGTTGTTTTTGAATATGGTACAAATGCACAGGTATTATTTAATTTTTGGTCATTACCGTTAAATATTTTTTATATCTTTCTGGGATGTTACAAAATGCACTTGAGTTCAGATCTTCAGATCTACAGTTGTAACATTAGCTGTTAGGGCTATATACACTGATAGGCAAAATAAAGTGCGCACCCCAACAAACATCGGTGTTGAATTAGAGCTTGTTCAAACAAATTTGGAGAAGCTATTCAGCTATTCTAGAAGAAACAGCTGAATAGCTTCTCCAAATTAGCTTGAACAAGCTTTAATTCAACACCGATGTTTGTTGGGACCTCTTCGTTTTTTTCAATTTCTCACATTTACTTGGTTCAAATTAAAGTAAACACAGTGTAGTTTTTTTTTCTTATTTTATTTTTTATATTCTTTTTAAGTTTCACTTATGGGATACTGAAAAAAAAGGAGTTTTAATTAAAGAAAAAAAATCAATTTGTGTTGAAAAAAAAAAACAGTAACAAAATAAAGTGCCCACTTCAAAAATCGATATGTTTTCGATAAGTTTCCATTGGAAGACCCCTCGATTGTTTATGTTTTGATATTTTGACATGTTTTGAAGCAAACGGCTCAACCTGGTGCAAATGGAGAACGCAGTGCTTTCGAAAGCAATTCCCTTGTGTATCCGAAAATTGGTCGTTCGTGATGTGTAAAACGGTGAATCGCACCGGGCTGTCGCTAAGAAGTACAATATCAGTAAGGCAGCGGTTGGCAAAATTCTTCTGAAGCTTAAAACGTTTGGATCAGTGGTGGATCGCCCTGGCAGAGGCAGGAAGCGGAAAACGGTTGCGAGAACGGATACCAAGATCATGCGCGAAGTCAAGAAGAACCCGAAGGTAACTGTCCGCGAGATCCAGGAAACCCTTCAGTTATCAGTTTCCGGTCGAACTGTTCGTCGCCGTCTCGTAGCACAGGGGTTGAATAGCAAACTTGCCCGGAAGCGCCCATTTATCAGCAAGGCAAACAAAGCCAAACGGCTTAAGTTTGCTAAGGAGCATGCTGATAAGCCCCTAGAGTTCTGGAAAACGGTTCTCTGGACGGACGAATCAAAATTCGAGCTGTTTAACCGAAAGCGGCGGGTTCGTGTTTGGTGCAGATCGGGAGAGGAGCTTCAGGAGCGCCACATCCAAGGCACGAGGAAGCATGGAGGAGGAAATGTGATGGTCTGGGGGTGTTTTTCGTGGGGTGGAGTGGGAAGCATTGTGAAAATCGACGGGATAATGACGGCAGATTCTTACATCAACATCCTGCGAGAAAATCTGGAGGTTTCGCTGATCCAGACGGGCCTTGAAGAGAAGTTCGTATTCCAGCAGGACAACGACCCGAAGCATACTGCCAAGAAGACCAAGTCTTTCTTCCGGTCTTGTCGGATCAAACCGCTGGAATGGCCTCCACAAAGCCCGGACCTCAATCCCATCGAGAATTTGTGGGCGATTCTCGATGCCAGGGTTGACAAAACTGGTATTACCAATAAAAATAACTATTTTGAAGCCCTGGAGCGCGCCTGGGAAGAGCTAGATCCACAGCACCTAAAGAACCTGGTCGAGAGCATGTCGAAGCGCCTGCAGGAGGTCCTGAAGGCCAAAGGAGGACACATCAATTATTGAAATGCTTTTATTTTACTTTAATTTATGTTTTCTGTAGCCCAAATGAAGTGGGCACTTTATTTCGTCACTGTTTTATTTTCAACACAAATTGATTTTTTTTTTGTTTAAGTAAAACTCCTTTTTTTCAGTATTCCATAAGTGAAACTTAAAAAGAATATAAAAAATAAGATAATAAGAAAAATACAGTGTGTTTACTTTAATTTGAACCAAGTAAATGAGAGAAATTGAAAAAACGATGAGGTGGGCATTTTATTTTGCCTATCAGTGTAAGATATAGGTATACAAACATATTGAAGAACCATTTGAAAGGTCAACAGTCATTATTTGATAATTTTGTGATGTTCTAGGTCATCAAAACTGTACTTGAGTTCCGAACTTAAGATCTACAGTTGTAACAGTAGCTTTTTAAGCTACATAAGGCTTCAAGTATTCAAGCATATTCAATGAATCCTTTGGAAGATAAACAGTTAATATTTTATAACTTTCTGATTTTTTAGGTCATCTAAAGTGTCTTTGCGTTCAGAACTTAATATTTACAGGTGTAACAGTAATTTTTATTTTGTTTGGAAACTAGGAGGAAAATAAACACTTCATATGATCACTTTAACAAAATAAAAATAAAATATTGAAGCACTTTTTCAAAATTATCAAAATTATCACGCGAGCAAATTCCTGTAAATTCCACTATAGGAAGCTTCTCTTTTGACAGATAGGCGTTTTTCGTCTGCGACTTACAGACTTCTTTAGTGTTGAGTGCACGACTTGAAGGGAACATCACAGTAGGTCTAGTTTATAGTAGGTTTGTTGATACCTGAATGTATGAGGTAGAGTGTTTTTGTTAAAGTGATCATATTAAGTGTTTATTTTAAATTCTCCTAGTTTCCCAAACACAATAGTTCTGCTAATACGCTCAAAAAGTTTTTTTTAAATTGTGTTTTTAAAAAAAAGTGATTGTGAGTAATTTTTAGGCAATACAAAGATACAATAAATTTTCAAACATATTCAATTAATATCCTTTAGGTCACAAAACATGCAATATAACATGTTCTGGGTCATCCAAACTATCCAGAAGCTTTGGAGGGATATGGATGTAATGTCGGTCTGTAAGCATCAAATTGGGTCTATTTAAGGATGCAACTTCGTCCCATTCGATCGATTTGTTATTAACTGTTGACTACGTGCGGTTTTTTTTTCCTGATTTTCTGATTTAAGGCGTTTCCAGCTATTTTCGCTCTAACCCAACACCAAAATTTCACAACCAACTATAATAAAACTGCTTAGAAACACTTAAGTGATTCCCACATACGGTTTATCGGTCATTCGATAGTCAAAACTTTATAAATCACTCTACACTGATTTTGTTTCTTTGTTTTGGGTTATGATGAGTCATTTGAAAAACATACAACTGAAACTCAGAAATTTGTATTGTTGATTTTACCAACAAAAACATGTTTAACAGGGGGCGACCCCGGTGTTGTGGTTAACATCCATACCTCTCACGCCAAAGTCACGAGTTCGAATCTCACCCCCGGACAAGTTACGAAAATACCCAAAAAGGTATTTGAGTGACTACCACGGGAGATGAACCAGCCCAGGGCTGAAAAACTCGATAATCTACATTGCTTTAAACGCCGCGTCCCGGAGTAAATGGCAAAGCGCGTTGACCAACCAATGAACCAATAGATCCATAACTATCTTCTACGCGTTAAAGATAGCGACCCCCCCAACCATCGTAGGAAATACAACCGGGGCCGTATCATAATTAAGAGCCACCAAATGCTTTCTAAAGAGTCAACAATAGAATTTTCCTAGCCCTTTTCAGGACTGACTTAAATCAATTAGCGGATCGCCCTGACGTGTCTGGAATGGGTATGAGAATTAAATTGCTACGTAGTCCTACGTCACCTTTGCGCACAACCCCATTGGGCTGTACCTTGTATTTTTTATTTCAGTGGTATGTTTGCACTTATCAACCACCACCACAACAAAAATATTATTTTTAAATTTTAATCTTTTACTATTTATTATTATTTTCTTTACAAAAAAAATAATTTTAAAACGTATGGTTTGCCTTCCCCATACCACCCGCATTATAATAAAAAAAAATAATAAGGAGTTTTTTTTTATCAAAATTGCCCCAAATTCAAAAATTTGATCAGGACAAGATTTGAAAACGTTTTAGCATAGGGGGGAGAACAATTCAAAATTTGCATCAGTCTAACGGGAATGTTAAGGATCAATTTCTCAATCTTTATGGACAAAACATTGACAAGACTATGATTGATGTTTACATTTCATGTTTAGTATTCAAGATGGCGACGAAAGGAAAACAAGTGCGCGAGCGAATTTTGTACGGGCGTACGGCAAATCCTGACTTGTCAATACGGGACCTAGCAAAAACATTGGATCTTCCTAAATCCACTGTTCACGATGCGTTCAAATCATTTTCGGAACGTTTGACGGTGGAGAGGAAACCGAGAAGTGACAAAAACATTGGACGCTGATCCTGATCCTGTCATGGACCGAAAGGTGAAAAGGATATTAACGAAAAACCCAAATCTCTCCATTCGAACGGTGGCTCGTAAAATAGGGATGTCGCCTGGTTTTGTCCAAAAATCAAAACAACGATTGAAACTTAAGTCGCATAAAGTAAAAACAGCTCCAAATCGCAACGACAAACAGAATTTGGCAGCAAAATCACGGGCTCGACGTTTGTACTGCGAATATTTGACGAAGTTTTCATGCGTTGTTATGGACGATGAAACTCATTTCCTGGAGGATTTCAAGCAGCTTCCAGGGCTGGCTCTTTATTCTGCTATGGCCAGAAATGCTACAGCTGAGTATTTCAGAACGAAGAAGGCATCGAAATTTCCAAAAAAAATACCTTGTGTGGCAAGCAATTTGCACGTGTGGCAAAAAGAGTAAATCTTTCGTCACTACAGGCACAATCAACAAGGAGATCTATCAGAAAGAGTGTCTGCAGGAGCGATTGCTACCCTTCATCAAAAGTCACAAAGAAAAACCTTTGTTCTGGCCCGATTTGGCATCATGCCACTATGCTAAAAATGTGGCGGAGTGGTACCAAGCAAATCAAGTGAACATTGTACCAAAAACCTCAAACCCGCCAAATGGCCCAGAGCTACGACCAATCGAGAGATATTGGGCTCTGATGAAGCGGAAGCTTTCTGGAAAGAAGCAATGAACCAAAGACATCAAACACTTCCAGCAAATTTGGACAAAGATGGCTTCTACGATTTCTGAAGAGTCTGTACAAACCCTAATGGACGGAGTTAAGCGCAAAGTTCGACAATTTTATGTAAATACCGAATAACTATGTTTTGTCTTCACGAATTGTTAAAACACATCCTATGAATCTGAAATAAACAACTACGACGGAAATATAAAGCGAAATTTATGTTTTATTCATGTTTTGAGGTGTCCGGATTATTGCGGATACAGACCTTA
>JAHHFK020002677.1:0-48823 GCA_024533555.2 Aedes koreicus | reverse complement strand
TGATGTGATGTGTGATAAGAACCCACCATCAGTGCAAGGATTACCTATGGCTGCAGGACTATTCTCCGCAGGTTGTTCTGAGAGAATAGCCTACGTGATGGCTTCTTGTAGCAGGGTCAGCCGATCTCAGTGAGGACCTTCGGAAGACTACGGCCAGAAGGCCGCGTGTCTTCGCATGACAAGGGACTGGCGACTCCACGAACCCTTGTCCAGTCAACAAATCCTTCGACTGCCTTAGGCTACCCCCTTGGGCAATCCCCGTTATATAGTTGTTAAAGGAACAGTGGAAATTTTTAGCATAAATGACTTATAAAATAAAATAAAAATAAAAAAAATAAAAAGACAAAAAGAAAATTCCACGGCTATACTGAACTTTAGATTCAATTAACACATTTTATTTGTTTTTATTTGCACTAGTAAATGTACTGGGATATTGCAAATTTCTACTGTTCCTAATAATATAGTTGTGGGCAATAAAATGAGGAAGGATCTTACCAAAAAATTACATTTCAAATAACTTACCATAAAAGCATATCAGTCTCTATGTTGCATGATAAAATCAAGGGATACTACTTTCCAACGCATCTTCCGCTGCATGTTATTCGTATAGGACTAATTTGCTTTTATAGACTGATCCAATATGAATGGATCAAGAGCTTAACTGCATATACTGTGCTGGTTTTTACAAGGTCTCACTCTTCTCATATTGAAAGACATCATGAAAGACCCAATTGCTATATATACAAATTTCAACTTGAATAATTTACATGGAATTTTACACTATACAAATTAAATTACTTGACTATGTAAAGAGCAGCTCTCCTCTCTCCCCAAAAAGACAACAGTAAGTCAATGCGCTTCCAACCGTTCACTTACCGAAAACCCAACCTACCTCTTGTTGCATTATTAAATCCTCGTAAATTGAAATTTAAAGTGACAGTAAGTGTAGTGATAGTAAAGTGATAGCAGCAATTCACTATCAATTCAGTGATAGTAAGTGTAGTGATAGTAAAGTAATAGCAGCAATTCACTAAAATCTCGGTTTGAGGTATCCTGAAAAAGTTTGTTACATCTATTGAAATTTAATAATTTTATTTTACTCATATTTACTGGTCACTATTTGCTGCTTGATACTGATTTTATAACCTCATCTATGAAGTAAAATCAATAAAACCACAATTATCAAATATAATAATATTGTGAGTAATGATAAAGTAATGACAAGGATTGAACTGTAAAATCAGACACAAGCTAAATGAATACAACGCTGTATGAATCATATCCGCTCGAATTTGGTATAATGTTCATTTGCAAAACGGTAATGAAAAATACATTCAATAATAATTGCAAAAGCCTATCACCGACTCCGTTGCCACCTTCTGACATCTAATGGATTGTTACTGAAAAATAAGTAAAAATTAGATATTTATTAATATCCTCCTAGTCCTGGAAATGCTAAAACAGTATAGATCATTCCAAAAATCAAAGATGAAATTTCAATAAAAAATATTATTTTATAAGACATGTTGTAATATTTTTCTTCATACTGTTCTAGTAACATTTCAAAGATAGCAATTGGAGTAATCGAAGAGTCCAGTTTGATGATATCTGAAATAAATGGCTTATTTAATAATAATACCACCAAACAAAATATTTAAATATAATCCTTTACTGCTTAGAGGCACATGCCAGTCTTTTATGAATTTTGTGAAAATAAATTTTTTTTTCGTCTTTTATAATTTCATGACGAAAATAAATTGAGCCTTTTATGCTTGTCATGTTGCTCCAGGGTCTTACATGGTTTTGGAATGCAAAGATGATTCTAAAGCGTGCTGAAATTATTATTAAAATGAGAATGGAAAATATACAATATGATTTAAAGGTACACGATCTTCAGTCGCACCCCCTCACTTCGCTATTGTCAGATTGACAACATTGCCCAGGCTACGCCAACCAGCGTCTCCATGTTTCAGCTGGCAGTCTTTTGTGATCATATGACTCGTGGAGGCGTGAGGTAGGAACTTGTGAGGACCGGAGGTCGGTTGCACCCTCCTTCGAAGTTGTCAACTCACCATTTGAAGCCCTGCTTGCTCAACTGTATTCTGAAGGTGGCAAAAACTGGAAGGATACTCTGGGCAGGGCATGTTGCGAGAATACCGGATAACAACCCTGCAAATATGGTATTCGCTTCAAATCCAGCTGGCACAGGAAGGCGTGGAGCGCAGCGAGCTACATGGACAGACCAGGAACTCAACGATCAAATTGAATCGCAAATCAGGTGTTGTGGTATGAAATTGTGAATTCGGTGTTATCTGTATAGATATTAACCAAATAAATTAATAAATAGGTAAATAAGGATTGTTGCAAACAGATTTCTTTCATGATACCACTACTGGCCTATGGGTAATATAATGCATACACTTACACACACAGTCGTTAGACAGTTTTTCCCACCGAATTCAATCATCATCGGAAGCGGCGTCATAGTGGAGTAGTCATACCGCGATGCCCAGAAAAAAAATCAAGAACACCTCTTCCCGGTTCGACACCATCATCGGTCATATCCTTTGCTTACATGCAACGTTTTCCAACACTTTCAACAGACTGCATCCATTCGATACATGCCCCGCTAAGCTCTCAGCTGTTCCCGCTGCTGGTTCTATTCTACCTGCTATCATATTGGTCCCGGCCTTGGATCTTGTGTTGAGGACAGGGTTTGTAAGCTGTCCTCAATGGAAGATATTCTTCTTCTTTTGACGTTGCCCGGCTCTATACTGCCTCCACTTTCAGGTCATAGTCTAGTGATTCACATTTTTGCTGTACTACCAGAATGTTGATTGACGGTGTTAACAGTTCCCTCACTGAGTACCAGCTAGTATGCAAGACGGATGCTATGATATTCACGGCAACCTGGCTAACCACTAACAACACTTTGTCAATGCAACTGTTGACGACACATATTCTGTTTCCAAACAGCAAGATCGCTCGACTCCCAAGGCATGGAGGATTTTTTTGGCAGTTCACCCCCAATTCTAATCTTGCTTACTGAGACCTCTTGAAGACTCGACGGTTGAACATCTCTGGCTCGCTATTTCTACACATCTTTTTATTTGTGTTACATAGGGTATGCGTCCCAGAACTCAGCCTAATATGCTAAGGTCGATTACATTTTTTATTGTTAACAATTGAGCTACAAACGATATTCTACTGCAGGCTACAGGCTTGCTTAGTAGTAATTCTTAATAAGATGTTCGTCCCACCATAATGTTGAAAAGCATCATTTTTAAGGGCAAAACCATTCGAGGGATATGGATGAAATGTCGGTGTATAGGCTCCATGTTGGGTCTTTTCATGGATGCAACTTCGTCTAATCCTATAAATTTCGCAATAATTTTATTCAAATTTAGTCAGATTTAGGACATTTGAAGATCGTGCAGAAATCTGTCAGCTTAACTAATGAAATCATGGCGGCTATAAAGTTAGGTAAATCGTTAATTTCGAGCAGCTTCATCACAATAATGTGATGAAAAAGTTCTCAATTGCTTAAGAACATGTTGATCACCATGTTGCCATCGTTGATTAGTCGACTATCGTTGAATTAATGACATATTTGGTACATAGGCCGAATAATAGAGCTAGGCTAACATTAAATCCCCTAACCCTACTTTATCGGGAAGCTTATGGATTGGATCGTTTCAAAATAAGGAGCTGAAGACCGTATCGTTATTTTGAACGATTTCAATCTCGTCACCATATCGTGGCTAAGCGGTTAACGGCTTCCACTGTACTAATAATTTGCGTTCGCCGCTCAGACCAGCATCGCTTTGCTAGACGCGTTCTGCAACTGCAAGATTTCGGCCATTAAATGGTGTTTTGAATGCAAGTAACCGTTTGCTCGAAGCAGAGCATCAGTGAAGAATTGGGACGGAGGTGTTCTTTTCTCCTAGCGCCAGTACCATTCCACTCGTCAAAAATTGTAGGCATCATTCACCTTTTATTTTGTCGCCGGCGATCGGCTGAGCGACGCCTCATAGGTTAAGCCGAGAACTTCTATTTCGACGTTCAGAACGCACAATTTTCCTACAGGGGCTTATTACGGTTGTCACCTTCACTATCACTTTCACTTCACTTACACATCACCTCACTTTTTTATGCTATTACTGGTATCACCGTGATCAAAAATGAACTCCGTGAGGTGGAAATGACATTGAAGTGAAAATCGTAGTAGCCCTCAGAAAATCTATGGTTTGCGTCACTTTTTTCGGAGGCGTGATGGTGCCGTGGCAACCATAATAACACCGAGTTCATTCGAATCGTCACCTCGGATGAACTCTTCCATATTTTTTCACTTGGGTGACATTCGTAATAAGGTTTTTTGTTTTCACTTCGTTTTCACCGTGAAGTGAAAACCGTAATAAGCCCCGAAGCCCCCAAATCCTCGACCAGGTCACGACACCGGGAAGCAGCTGAACCGTCAGCTGTAACTGGTGCTGACGGTATTAGGCATAATATTCAATCTATCATTTACTTCAGACGTTTTCCCTGATTCCCTGATCCATTTTTGATGGGGCTTATTACGGTATTCACTTCACGGTGAAAACAATGTGAAAACAAAAAACCTTATTACGAATTTCACCCAAGGGAAAAAATATGAAAAAATTCATCCGAGGTGACGATTCGAATGAACTCGGTGTTATTATGGTTGCCACGGCACCATCACGCCACTGAAAAAAGTGACGCAAACCATAGATTTTCTGAGGGCTACTACGATTTTCACTTCAATATCATTTCCACCTCACGGAGTTCATTTTTGATCACGGTGATACCAGTAATAGCATAAAAAAAAGTGAGGTGATGTGTAAGTGAAGTGAAAGTGATAGTGAAGGTGACAACCGTAATAAGCCCTTAATTTTTTCCCCATCTCAATCTTATTTTTCTTGCCTATTGCGAATCTACCAAGTGATTTCCCGTGATACAAGTAAGATATTTTATTAGCTCTTATGTGGCATATTGAACTTGAACTTGAATGCTGCAGCTATTCCTAGATAAATCAGCTTGGCGTTACATTATTCCAGAGCTTAGATGACAACATTTTTGCACAAGTGACCGAGTCTCGTTGTTCTGTTTTTTCTATTTAAAAGAACGAAGAAAAAAAACATCTTAGTTTGATTACAAGGTAGTTTGTGATAGGTTGTTATTTAACTCGACATCTGTTATTACGACTGGGTCAACATACCTGCTAATTCGTGAACAGATAGACAATTCAGGGAAAGTGAGAGTTTGTTTTCAAATGTGTGACTATTCGAAGTTATCTTAACGTTATAAAGCATTCGTTATTATAAATATCAAGGACTTAATCAGTTCTTTTGAAACGAAGCTCAGCCATGGAAATTACTACTTGTAAACGAAAGCAGTTTATTTTGTAGTTAATCGATCAACAAAAACAAAGATATCGTGTAAATTTATGTCCTTCGAAACCGGAACATATGAAACTCGACTAATGGTGTATTTGATTGAATTTATATTCTTGTTTCATTCAACTGAGTCTTATGTCCTAAAAGCCATTAGCATGTGTCGGTATCAAGTCACCGACGATTTCATGACGAAGTGTTTACTTTGTTTACGTGTCGAAAAATCACGTATAGTTTGACTCATCATATAGCGAAGCTTGCCCTTATCATAAAGCGAATTGGCATTGTGACTGAAAAAATAACTGCACATTTAGACGGATTTCTTTACTCAGCAAGTAAACGTTTACCTAATCCAATGGTTTATTCTAATCTATAACAAAAGCCATCCTCTCCGTGACATTCATATTTTTTTTAAATTCTTCAGCTCAGTCAGTAAAGGCATTACTATAAAGCAAGATCATGCTGAAGGTGACAGGGTTCGCTTTCCAGCCCTAACGCTGTGCTTCCTTGTGAAACTAATCTCATGTGTGAATTTGTCTAGAAATAGTATTGTAATGCGTTATGTCACACCTCTGCTCACGAAACCTAACAACAAGTCCGGCTAGTAAACTTTAGTTATAATTTAAACGTGAAAACCTATCGATAATTTTTCGGTTGTTAATTTTGATATGATGATGATGTGTAAGTACTACCACTCATTGTAGTACGGAAACTAGATTGGGCTCTCCTCCGAGCTCTCCTCTTTGTTTAACTTGATCTGGCTTGGTTTTACTTTTTGTCTTCATGATGTCATTTTATGAATCATTAAGAACAAGTTGGGTAATTTTAAAATGTTTATTTAAAATTAGGTTTTTTCAGATGCACCCAAACAATCTTATAAGATCTAAATTTACGTCCTTTTTCAAATTTACAATGATCACTTAATTTTACATGTCAAAACATAAATTTCATTCACAGCATTTATTTTTATATATTTTTAATTTTTGTCATAAACATATCTTGAAATTTTAAATCTAATGAGTATAACTTAAGAAAGCAATTGCTGCTGTACTGCAAAATTGATGCATTCTTTTAGAGAAGCAGTCCAGGAACTGAGGACAATTTAGTGAATTCAGCTCTTTTGGGATAAACTGGACCCCATTATCGTTGTACCATTGTAGCACTTCCTTCCTGTAATGGCAGCTGGCTAGATCTGGCCAAAACGTAACTAAACCATCATGGAACTTAACGAAGTGTAAAATTGAGGCACTCCCTTTTGTACACTTCTGAGTTCATTGTTTTATCCGTCACAAAAACACTGGTTTTCTTGCCACAGAAACAGATACCTTGCCAAATCATGATTTTTCTCTGGGAAATTGAATCTGCCAGGAACCTAGCCGCAGGGCAGGAGCCTTGTAGAACTTGAACCCTGGGATTTGTTTGAAATCTGCTTCAGCATATATTTCATCAGCGATCAAGAGACATCCATCGAGTTTGGCAGAACTTGGTCGTACAACTTACGAGTTCTGAACACTGTTTTTTGTTTGAGGCTTCGGTTTGGTTGTTTAATTGCTCGATAACATTAATAACCTTCTTGGAGACGGATTCGCCGCTCAGTACAACGGTCGGCATTCAGTTTTTTTTTGCCAAATTATAATCCGAGATGTTGGGATCAGCCTTGATTTTCTGAATGACCTTCACCCGCATTTGACGATCAACGGTTCCACTCCGACGCTGATTTGTACTTGGCGGGCAGTTGATAAAGTTTCCTTGTACTTTTTGATCACTCGCGCCCCTGTACTTTTAGGATAATCCAAAAGTTTTGCCAGCTCCCGAGTTGACGCAGATGGATTTTGCAGGTAACTGTTAACAATTATTTTTCATTTCTCTTCCTGCATGAAGAACATTTTGGAACCACGTTAGTTTTAAACTGTGAAAAAATAATAGTCCGAGCAGAACTGTTTACAAATAGCAAAACGCTGTGAAAAACTTGGAGCGCCACCATCTCTAAAATGAAGTGCCCCATTTCTAAACGATATAGCCTTTATTGTGTGTAAGAAATCGATAACAAAAAAAAAAAAAAAATTCAAAACTATTAAATGTTTTTAAATGTTAACTTTAAATATTTTGCTGATATAATAAAACTTTTGTCACTACTGTGACCGATATAATCATCGGAGAGAAAGAGAGATAAATGACGGCGTGCATTGTCAATAACGACCATTGCATACACGCAAAAAAAAACCGCAGTAGAAACTACCATTTCGAGGGTTAAATTAAACACCAACAATTTTTACCTGACTATAAATGCGTTTAATTTTCCCATGCCTGCGATAAGATCGACCATGGTGCGGTTGATATCAATATGAGGTCTGTCAAATATACCACAAATGTTGAAGGTTTTACCATAAACGTAGTTAATTTGACTGAAATTTCATGGTAGTTTTTACTACAATTTTTTTTCTGTGTAACAGTGTGCTGTTGATAACTTCTATACTGGCAGTAGAAGGCATACATGAATCGTGCATTTATATTTCCCATAAAATAAAATGCGCATGACCAATTCTTTAGCTGATATTTGCATGAATCAATCGCATAATATTGTGTTTACTTCTAAATTACAACCAATATGTTTCATTTGTGCACATCAAATTCAGTCATTTATTAATTTACACGGCACGAAATTTCAATTACAGCTCATTCTTCATTATTTCCGAGATTATTTCTTAAAGTGAACACAAAATTCACACAATTCACAAATACGAACATGAGGATGAATGAAGAGAAGAGTCCTGCTTTTCACTGAACTATTAGCAACTGGGAGTAGGGCTCCCGCTCTTACCATACAATTTTCTTTAATCGGGTGTCCTGATGGTCCCTTCCGTATCTCGATGTTTGATTACTATATAAATTTATTTATAAGAGAATTGACTTTATGTATGTATAATATATATCCGACATATTATGGTTTGATCATAAAAACAAAATGTAATTATAGTCCTGGTAAAGCTAGATACCCAGGTTAATCATTTGAATTCACATAGACAAAATTTCAATCTACATATATGATCTATGATTTTAAGTCGTTACATTTCAAAGACAGCTGATATTTGAGGATTTGGACTCTTTTGATAATTTCTTGAATAAATAGTTTATCCAATCACAAAAACAGAAAATAAATATATTGGAATAAAATGTTAACTGCACTGTGATTCCAAATAAATTCGTAAGGTGTTGGAAAATGAATGACAGCTAATCGAGAGGATAAGCAGTGCAAACTTCGGGTGCCATTGTTTCATTGGCTTTGATGCGCGGACCTATAAATTTACACGTTCATGTGAACTTCAATTATTATTTATTATAAAAGCGTTTCACTCAATTTTGTCTACACTATGTAAACAAACATTGTGGCACAAATTTGATTGGAAAACAATGCGTTTTCAACTATTTTACAATGCTCGATACATGTGCATAACTTTCTATTGAAAATTCAACTAATTTACGAGAGTACATTGGTGTATTTTTCAAATTGACCAGGTTTTTATAACGTGTAATTTTCATAATTTTTGCTGTGTATGATACTCGAGAATGTCAATTGAACTTGTTTTGAAGAGGCTGCATAGTTTGCCTATACTAGTGTATTAGTGCTTGATTCCCACTGCTTACTTCTTATGTCGCCTGCTTTGTTTTTGACTCCAAATCGCGCCAACTGAGTTACATTTGGAATGCGAAGGCTTTGATACTATTTTTTATGTCGTTCTGCATTTTGTTATAACTGTGGGAAGCCATGCTACTTTTTGGTTGTGCTTTTGACATTACATAATAGCCAAGATAACCTTAGTAGCCGTATTTGTGAAGTTGCCGTTTCTTATACAGTGTAGGGGTGTGTAGGAAGTGAGGGATGCAACTAACACAATTGTGGAGAAAAATATTTATGTGGTTGTGATACGCTAACTTTGATTTGAAAATTTGAACTTCTATTCAAGTTTTCAATACCTGTATTAATATTAATTATATATAGCAACATTATTAAAGGGCCTAAGTGTAAACAAATCGATTTGTTTCATTAATTCGAAGAGAATATACATTTCGTTACAATAAGAATCTAATAACCATGTGTGAAGTTGTAATGGCCAAATGCCCTTTATGGTGGATTTGGGCCTTTTCTTCTAAAATTACCTAAGAACATTATTTGCCGAAACATTGCAGTGAGCCCTCTTAACTTTTCACAGAAACTTTGACAAAATCTGCGAAGTCCATCGCGTTTTGGTAAAGGCTTTTGAATGATGATCTCTAGCAGGAACCGTTGCGTCGTTCATCAAGAAATACCATAAGGGCGAAGACGCGGTGTTCTGGCCGGATCTGGGGTCGGCCCACTACTCGAAGCGATCGTTGGAGGAGATGGAGCGGCTGAATATCGATATGGTACTCAAGTCGGCGAACCCTCCCAACGTCCCCCAGCTGCGTTCCATCGAGAATTTCTGGGCCAACCTGAAGCGTAAGATCTACTTCAACCATTTTTTCGCGAAAACTAAGGGGAATTGATAAATAAAACGAAGAAAGAACTCAAAAACATGCCTACACGCATGTTTTCGTCCGCCATGGCGAATGTTCCGGTTAACTGTCGGAAGGCCGCTCGCAAGGGCGTAGAATTTTTTTGCAAGTAAGCTTAAATAATTACCTTCCATGGGAAACCATCCAAAAAAAGTCCATTTTTTTAATGCAAACTTTACTACTTGGTTTATTGCTCGTGTGAGATGCAGCGTTGTTCTGCTAAAAAGTAAACTTTTTGCGTCGAAATCTGTACGTGAACGGAAGAAGACGCATCTTGATGTAGTCCTTGCTATTTATTTTGGACGACGTGATAGCAAAATCTAGCTTTCTAGATGCACACAATCCTTCCCAAGCCATGCATGAACTGCCTCTGAAATTCCGGGTGCTACTGTTCTTCTTTCCTCAAATCACGCCAGCATCCGTCAATCCAAAATTTTTCATAAATCAATCGCATACTGGATTGAAGACTTCACTTAGTGTGACCTTCTTGTGCCACCACCACTTTCTCTCCGGGGTCTCTTCCCCCCACTATTTTTTTTGTTTCTGTTGTTGTTTTTCTATTCTTTCCCTCCACTTCCACCTTCCTTTTTTTTTTTTCTTGGTAGGATTTTTTTTCCCCACCGGTTTTATATCTTCCCACCAAAGATCCACCCGGGTGGGGGGGAGGTAGCTCATCAAATCTTCCGGTCCACCTCTAAGCATCTTGCTATGAGGTACCAGGTGGGTCTCCACCGATTGCCTGTCGATCTGCCAAATGTGGAAGACTTCTGCATTGAGTTATAATCTCAAATTATAATAATCCGTCCACTATATCACAATACATTGCGATTGGTTGAGCGGATTGGAGATTATGAAATCATTAGGTATAGGACCAAGTCTCCCCCGGGTGGTGCTAAATCGATGAGCTTGGACATCAATGGAACAAAGTTGCCAGAAAGCACGAAATGCATTTATAGACTCTTATTTTTACCAGGTCCCTGAATCCTAGTTTTGGATGGATTAGCGTGGATTGTTCATTTTATTGCATTATTTGACTATTAAATAACATACAAATAAATGTTGTGTTCTGTAAATTATAATTTTCAATCTCAATTTCAATAAGCGAGATAAGGCGCTATTACCTTGGCAAATTATTGCCAGACTTTTGGTTCAAAAGCCAAAAGCCCACCCACAGGTAAAAGGAGCATAAACTAATACTTCTATGCCTTCATACTCCCAACGATAAAATACAAATTTTCACATTATTTAACTCTATATGGAAGCGTTTGTTACGGGAGGTCCACGTTTTCTTCCTTCCCTTGATTCTAAGTAGTAGAGCGATTGCAGACACATCGCTATATTTCTTGGAGTCCTCTCTGCGGCACATGCTACGCAGTTGGCCTCGCCGGTGATAAGAAAAATGATGCATTCAAAAAGTCATCATTTTCCAGGATGTAATTCCAGAAGCACCTCCAGAAGCAACATCCAGAATTGGCTGCGTTAGTGTGAGATTAGATTAGATTAGATTAGATACCACAAATGCTCGATCGGGTTGAGTTCCGGTGACTGAGGAGGATAGTGCAGCTGCTGCGGTACATTATACAACAACGATGTAAGTTGTGTGCTTTTGATCGTTGTCTGGCCGAAAGCAATAATCCGGTGGAAGCTTGAGTTTTTCGACACTTGGCTTAACATGCTTCTTCATATTCATCATCTTATCCTTGGTAGTATCAATAAACACAATATTTTCTTTTCCATTGATCCACAAAACATTACATTTCCTCCTCCATGCTTAGTAGTTGGTTTCAAGTTTTTGGATTTGAACGCTGTTTTTGAGCTTTTCTACACAATTTGCTTCCCATTGGAGCCAAACAGGTTTATTTTGGTCTCCTTCGTGAATAGAACATTTCCCCAAAACTCTACATCAAAGCATACTTTTCAGCAAAAACAAACGATTTGTTACGAATAACTCGGCCGTGTAAGTTGCTTTTGCGGGGGACTCTACGGGTTTTGATTAACTTTTCGTTTTTTCGCTCTATCTATAACTATAAATAACTTTCGCTGGCCGAGAGTATCAGTTACTACCTCTTCCAGGATTATCCACCAACTTTTCTTCATATCTCCACTTATGTTTTATCCTTTGCACTGTGAAATGAGTGCGTCCAACCATAGCACCGACTTCCCGCATGGATTTCCCTTTGCAGTACAAACTATTTTTTTATTTTTTTATTATCACCGTCTACGACAACAAGATCTGTACTTATTCGAATTTAACTTATATAAGTAAACAATTCGTGTGATTCGGTTTTTAAAAATACTCCTGGACATGTTAAAATCAAACTCGTCAGAAATTGAATGACCGAATACACGCGTCAAGAGGGTTGTTGTAGCCGTTATTGGTTCGGTGATACGGAACAGCAAGGAAGTTGGAGTTCCGAAAGCGTTGTGGAGGAATGTTCAGCGGTATCTGCCCAAGAAGCGCAGGACAGTCGATGACACCGTTAATGACGTCGAATATAAATAAACGCTGCATTTTCACGCGTCTGGCGGACAGCAATTCCAAGCCTATCAATTGGCATCGCTCGGGATAGGGAGGAAGATTGTTCCAGTGAAGTAGCCGTAATGAAAATCTCTACGAACTTTTTCTGTACCCGTTCAATTGAAAGAATATGCGCTACGTAGTACGGGGACCAAACCGGGGAAGCATATTCTAGGATGCTACGCACCAGCGTGCAGTACAGTGTTTTCAAAGCATGTATGTCAGTGAATTCGGAAGCATGTCGACGAATGAACCCAAGAACAGAAAATGCTTTGGAAGTCGTAATCCCAACATGTTCATTGAACCTAAGCTTCTCATCGATGGTTACGCCCAGATCGCAGATAGAAGTAACACGCTCCAGTGTTTCAATATCCATACTGTACTGGTGATGCACGGGATTACTAGAGCGGGTAAAGGATATGATCTTGCATTTTTTGCTGTTGACGCGCATGCCATTATCGCCACACCAGATCAATATGGTGTTGATGTCCGTCTGTAGAATGGTACAATCATCCGGGGACAGTAAGGCGCGAACAAATTTTAGGTCGTCGGCAAACGAAAGCTGAAACGAGGAGAGAAGCAGGCACATATCGTTCACAAAAATGTTGAATATCAGTGGACCAAGGACACTGCCCTGAGGTACACCGGACGTCATGGAGAATAAACTGGATCGTGCTGAGTTAACCATTACATAAGAAGTAGGGTCAGATAGATACGAAAATATCCACTGCGTTATCCAATTCGGAAAGCCAATATGCTTTAGTTTATCGACGACTAGGCTGTGCGGCACTGTGTCAAATGCTTTTGCAAAATCAACATACACCGCGTCAATAGATCATTGCACGGAATGTATTAACCTCACTTTTTTGACAGTTTAAGGAGCTTGTTTACAAAGTGTTAGAATTCGAACCGCTCAAACAAAAAACTTATTCGCTTATTCCGGATTCTGTACGATTTGATTCAGGAAATTATGTAAAAATAAGCACTGGTGTCTGTTTTCCAGCTGTTTTACTTCAATCGTAATAAATTTAGAGCACAAAATCTCAAACCGATCTTACCGAAAATATTCAAAGTTCACGTAAACAAGCTTCCTGAACTGTCGAAACTGCATTGATGACGCTATCGTGCAATGATCTATTTGCCTCCCCCCCCCACCACCACTTTTCCCACCACCCCCCCCCCACTCCCCCATAAACCACACCACAACCCCCCCCCCCACCCCTTCCCCCCCCCTTTCCCTTTCCAAACACCCGCCTTCCCTTCTCCGTTTCCATGCTTCGAGATTTCATTTGGGTTTCCCATATTCCATTTTCCAGTTAAGGTCACCTCCACCTTTCACACTTTTCAAATACTTTCTTACACATAGTATAGAAACACCACGAAAATTGGATGATGGGAAGGTTGATGGAATGCAAGGGAATATGGGCAAAGCAGTCTGGACGTTGTAAAGGCGACACTTTGCTGAACCCACTTTCGTAAACAAGCTCCCTGAACTGTCAAAAAAGTTAGGTTAACACATTCCGTGCAATGATCTATGAGCGAATCAAGGTTAAAAAAAGAAGAAGACACCAATTGGTGATAAATCTGACAGCACCCATGTTAATGTATAGGACGATAATTTTAAACTGCTTCTAAAAAATCCGAATGAAATTCTAATTATAAGCGGTTTGTTGCATGATGGAAGAAAAATCTAAAACTATTCAATAAAGACATTTTCAGCAAAATAAAAATAAAATAAATATAATGCCCCCAAACCGCTTTTAATTAAAATTTCATTTGAATTTTTTAGAAGCATTTTAAAATTTTCGTCCCGTGCTTTAACATGGGAGCTGTCAGATTTATCACCACTTCTTCTTTTTTCAGCTTGGATTCGTCCATCGTTCCGACAGGCGCCTTTTCCAGACTCACCTCGCTATTCTGGTGACAAATTTCAAAGAAGATAGGCGCGCAATGGTTTGGCTGGTGTCGTTCCATTGATACGCGTTTGAGATTTATAACGTCAATCTGAGTTCAGAAACCTTGGGAATGAATCAGGTTTGAGGTCATAGACCTGATAACAAGCTGTTTCTGTTAAACTATTCATTAGTGCAAATAATTTCGATCGTATACCTACTTCACTTTCTGTGAACCGTTCGATGAGTGAAATTCAAAGCCATAGCCATGGTCAACATATTGTTGACATCGTCAATAAACCTGAATCAATTCACTACAACCGTTACTAATACAATATGTCACAGCTGATAATGTCCCAGTCAATTATTGAAGTGTTCGTTCTATGTTCTTATTTTTGCTTTCAGTTGAACGGTTTCTGCAAAGCATCGACAAATTTAGCAAATAAGTGTGACAAGATTGCCTTGAAGAACTTGCCCAGCAGTTATCTCGCGGAGTTAAACTCGTGTAGAGCAGTGTACGGACGGAAGGATTAAAATTTGATTTCGTCGAAAAACGTGTTCGTAGCCAGGATTTTCTTATCAACGGGTATCTAAAATGGAAGCAAACGGAATAAATTTCGACTCCGGCTCCTCAGAACTGAACCAAAGGATATCCGAATGGTTGAACTGGGATAAGGTGCGTATGCAAATTGCAATTCTAGTTCTAGTAGAGAGGATATTCAATTACTTATATTTTTTCGCAGAACGAGAACACTCTGAATGAAATTAAATCGCTTGTGAAGTGTGAGGAATGGAAAGTTCTTACTGGAAGATTGCTGAATCGGCTTGCATTCGGTACGGCTGGCCTCCGTGGTGTAATGCAAGCAGGTTTCAATGCAATGAACGATCTGGTAGTGATTCAGTCGGCACAAGGACTGTGCAAGTATATTCTCGAGTGTTATCCTTTGCTATCAGACCGACAGCGTGGCGTTGTTCTGGCGTACGATGGACGGCACAACAGCAAGAGGTATAGATTCTCAAATAGTTGAAATTAATGAAGTGGTTTGATATTTCGACCGTGATTAATGTAAGTCGTTTGTTTTCAGATTCGCCGAACTCAGTGCGTGCATATTTCTCAATGAAGGAATTCCTGTTTGGTTATACAGTAGAACCGTAGCTACGCCATTCGTTCCTTTTGCGGTGAAAGAGCTAAAATGTCTCGCAGGAGTAATGGTTACGGCATCTCATAATCCGAAAGAGGATAATGGATACAAGGTGTACTGGACAAACAGTGCGCAAATTATCTCACCGCATGATAAGAACATCCAAGCTCATATCCTGCAAAATCTGGTGTAGGTATTCTCTGTTAACTGTTGTAATATAATTAAATTCTGTAACCTTTTAAATCAATGGTTTTTCAATGTTTATGTTTACATATACTTCTTTCAGACCTTTGGAAAGTTCGTGGAATTTAGATCTGCTAAAAACAGACCAACTGAATGATCCGTACGATGCTATGACGAAGTTGTATTTCGAGAAACTTTCCTCCAATATCCCGAAAGCATTCGTCGCCGACTACAACCGAAAGAGCACACAACGGTTTGTCTATTCGGCCATGCATGGCGTTGGGTATCCTTTCGTTGAACGTGGCTTCGAAACTGTTGGACTACAACCAGTACTGGCGGTCAAAGAGCAGCGTGATCCGGATCCAGAGTTCCCTACTGTGAAGTTCCCCAACCCGGAGGAAGGCAAATCCAGTTTGGTTCTATCGATAAAGTTGGCAAACGAAACCGGTTGCGATGTGATTCTGGCAAATGATCCCGATGCCGATCGGTTGGCATGTGCAGAAAAGAATCCAAGGTAAGCTAGAGTCCCTTTCAGTGTGGTCGTCTTTGAATTAATGTTTGTCTTATTCAAGCTCCGGAGAATGGCGTGTATTTTCGGGCAATGAATTGGGAGCGTTGCTTGGATGGTGGTCGATCCGCTGTTTCCGTGAACAGTATCCAGATTGCAGCCTTCAAGACTGTTACCTGCTGGCCAGTACGGTTAGTTCCAAAATTTGCAGGTCGATGGCCAAAGTGGACGGACTGAATTTTGAGGAAACATTGACTGGATTCAAATGGATGGGTAAGTTGTCTTTGAAAATGTTGATTTTGTAGCTGATGTTAATCTATTTTTTAGGCAACAAATCCGTTGAATTAATGGCTGAGGGTAAAAAGGTTTTATTCGCCTTCGAGGAAGCTATCGGATTCATGTGTTCACCGACGGTACTCGACAAAGACGGAGTCAGTGCGGCCTGTCAATTAGCAACGATGGTTTGCTATCTGAAAGCCACCTCCAACCAATCACTATCAGACAAGTTGAATGAGCTCTACGATATCTACGGATATCACTACGCACTTACGTCATATCTCTTCTGTTACGATCCGGTAGTAATAGAAAGCATCTTCAGTCGTATTCGAACCTTGGAAGGCGATAACTGTGGCTATCCCAAGGCAATCGGAGGTGGACGGTATAAGATAGAATCGATTCGCGACTTGACCACCGGATTTGATTCTGCTCAAGAGGATGGAAAAGCTTTACTACCTTCTAGTAAGAGTTCGCAGATGATTACATTCTCGTTCGAGAACGGAGCCGTCATTACGCTCCGTACTAGCGGTACTGAACCGAAGATCAAGTACTACGCTGAGATGTGCGCCAAGCCGGGACAAAGGTGAGTGATGGTGTTCAGTTATGTATTATCTGCACATTCGGTGAATCCATAAAATTCCCATGTGTCAGGAAACTTCATAATATCCCGGGGTTTCTCAAACTTAATTAATTTTAATAAATTCAACAAGCTGCTTATAGACAGCAGATGCTTAGCGTCATGTTTAGGCAAAAGGTTCTACAGCCTTATGGCCAATTTTTACGTAGTTTCTCTATGATCTAGGACTAAAAATCAACTCATACTTATCCTTTGTGAATATTTCCAACCGATATGTTATCTCGGCTGTCTGTAGCTTCATTAAGGAATCCCTATCTCCCCCCAAAAATACCATTTTTTTTTCCCCTCTCCTTTTCAAATATTTTTTTATATAAGGCCGGAACAAATAATGATTTCTTCTTTTGTCACACGGCGTTCGCTCCAGTCAAGGGGGGGGGGGGGGGGGATAGAAAAAAACACAAAAAAAAACTTCAAAATATCACTATTATTTAGTAATCAAACCGTATATTTAAAAAAATTACATTATTTCTTACCCTTCGCCTTAGCTTTAGACTGCTTCGATTCAGCGGGTTTTGACAGTTATGTGTAGCAAAATCCACAAATATAAATTTTATTGTATTTTATACTACAAATGTAGACATTTTGATCAAAAAACGCTCCGCTTCCGACAGTTCCTGCTTACTCAAACCGAGATTCAAACTGTATTTGGAGGAAATTTGTATTCGGTACAATTGACGATCAAGAGTGCTCTAGTCGACGCTAAAATGATTCAAATATGAGGCATACTTTTAGTTTTTATAGGCACAGCCTTGCTCTTACTCGGTTGATGATCATCATTTGGTTCAGTAGTTGTGAGGCTTCCATATTTTTTACATTGGTACCACTCACACACCTCAACCGATTATTACTTCACCTCGGTTCCCCAGCTTAGAGTACATTCAAGACGAGTGACGCTATGTTCATGAAAATTACTATTGTTGAGTCAAAACTTAATTTCAATTTCTGAAAACGATACTCGAAAGCGTGTGAAGAATCATTTGATGAGAAAATGGTGAATTTTTTTTTAATTGCATCCCGCGTACTGGGGGAGTTGGACCGTCTCTATCGCATCAGTGCTTCGATAAATTGATGAGGTTATCATCACGTCCACCATACCATAGTGGTAGAGTGGCCTTCTAGCGCACTGGGAGGTGTAGGATCGATTCCCACCGATAGGCAGTGAAATTTGTTTTCACCATTTTCTTAACATACGATCACACATGTTCTTAGCTTTCGAGTATCATTTTCGGAAAGCAGTAAGAAACCAGTTTTAACAGGTTTCTTACCCGTTGGGAACGAGGATTAGTATGGGACTGACATATGATCGCTGTTCCAATGAATTATATTCAGGGACCCTGGATTGAATAGAGTGACGAATTGTGTCGAAAAGATAGTAAATTTATTTTATTATGGAGAAAATCGAAAAAAGTATATTTTTCTCACTTTTGACTCGGAATAAAAAACAACATGTATTTACACGGCGTGGTAGCTGTCATAAGTACGCACCTTTCTCAAGTAATACGTGAAAAAAGCTGAAATACCTAATGTAAACAATGACTGAACTTCGAATGTTTGAGATTTGAATGCATCTAGTTTATAGGAATTGCATGACAATTTTAATAAATTTAACTGTTCATGCAATTCATGAATACTAGTTGTGTACAAATATGCATACTTATGATACTACGTCATATAAATATTTACATATTGTTTTTTATTCCGAGCCAACAGTGAGAGGCATACATGTTTCGGTTATTTCACTACTAAAATAAATTCACTTACTTCTGGACACAATTTGTCACCCTATTCAATCTAGAGTCGATTAATATATGCTATTGAAGGGACCATCGAATCAACATATAGAACAAGATAAGCCTAATTATCGACTTCAAGGGACCGAGATATCCATCGACACATAGAAAAAAGTGGTCACATATCGTGATATAGAACATCGTGATATGGAGAGTTAACTGTAATTTATTTCGACATTATCGTCACTCTTTTTAAAAGCACTTTACTCATCTCATCGTAGTGATCGTGGTTGAGGGAGCAGCGCAACTCCCAGTGCAAGAAAACAGAAATATACTCTGATTGTTTTTATTTCCCCCTTCATGATAATCGCAAATTTTGAAGGGGGGGCTGACAAAAGAAAAAAATAAGATTTGTCCCGGCCTAATAAAAAACAAAAAAAAACAAAATACATTCCCTCAGAACAAAATTTAATCTCTTACTGAGTAAGTCTCAGTAGCCGTGTGTTGTTTTCACTGGATGTGAAATCTAGCAAAGAAACGAACCACAATGAAGTCAAGCACTGTTTTGTGCATGTCTGGCAAATGTTCAATGAAAAAACGAACTCCGATTTTTTTTCGAAATACGTCTGCAAATCCCATCGAGCGAAAAAACGATGATGGAGATTTGTTTCTACATCTTATGTATACTTTCGTCATGATAGCATGTGACAGTATTTTGGTTATCGCTATTACAAGCACATTTAGTGGAATTATTGCTAGTTTTATCGCAACTTTAAATACAATTTCCACTCCATCAATTACATATAATTGCTTGGTTAATTTCAAGTAGACTTTTCATAAATTAAGGAAACAAAATTGTATGAGAAAAAATCTTTTAGGATGGCCAGAAAACACACTATAGTTCGTTTCATCTCGTGATAGTAATGGGGTCTGTTTTTCATTGTCGCATGACGGCCGTGAGATTTACCAGCACTAATTCTGTGTGATTTCTTACAGCACTAACTTATTTTCTCTATTGCAGGGATTGGAACGCATCGAGGATAACCCTTCGGGAGATGGTTGAGAGCATCGTGGAGGAACTGCTCGAACCAGCCAAAAATAATCTGACACCCAGATCAGAATAAGGACTTCGGATCTTGCTGCACATGATCTAAAAACAAATACAGTTGTCAGTTGTCACTGTTGAGTGCAGGTGTTGTATTTCTTTCGTTTTATTTTCGCTTAGCGTTCACCGTAGAATAGATATTTGTTGTTAAGAGACTAGTTTGAACGTACTTTTTCCATTAAGTATTTTGTGCTACACTTTGTAACAAATGTACAGTTCGGAAGCGCTAGGCGATATCGAGCTTATAATCACTATCGCTTCTTTGGAGCACTCCGATAATGCTATTCGATTTTACCTCATTATGAAGCGGTATCATATACGTTCAATTGTTCTACAATTTTTTTTTATCTCTAATAGACCGTAGATATTTTATATCTTCTCAGTAGACAATATATGTTTTCTTTTAATTGTATTTATCAGTTCTCTGTGGGTTCCCTGTTGTGAGAATAAAATAGATTACATTTAAACATATGGGATATGAATAGTAGATGCACTAGTTAAAGCTGTGTGCTCTTAGTAAGGTTTGTTTCAATTATGATATATGGGAATCAAAATTCACATAGGCCTTAATTGGAACAGAACATAATAGGAACGTATGACCCTTACTTGTACACCCATAATTGTTGTTTTTATTTCTACTTGGACATATGACAAAATACCGTAAATGACGAAATAGTAGGTAGTTTATCAACAGAAAACATTTCTTTTTACGGTACGCATTCTTCAAATTGTTTGAATTTTGTCGAACGAAAGGCTGTCAAATAGATGAGTTTGTGAGCATACGTACAACAAGTTTTATTTGAACAATGTATAGAGAAATTCCATTCTTAAATTGATACAAACTTATTAATGTAAGGTAAGGTCCGGCGAAATGAATAAGCTAGTATATTCGTTAGTATTTGGTTGCTCAAAATCAACAGATTTAATGTAACTCGTATATCGCCGTTGTACGCATCATTATCCCATATGCTATGGAATCCTTATGAACGGTAGGACAATTATGCATAGAACGGCAGTATAATGGTTTTCTGTTTTCACACCAACGTTGCATGTATATTTGGGCCAGTTGATGTCGATCATATTGCTCTACCTTACTCTATTTTATGCCTTACATCATTCAATAACCTATAATTCTTTCTGAAATTCGGTACGTTAAGCGTGGCAAAAAATCGAAACAGATAACTATTATTCCGTATCCAAAATAACATTTTTTAAAGCAATCTCTCCATCCCATGATAGCTCAGGTGAAACCTGAGCTGAGGTTGAAGCATTTCTATGTCCATAAAAGCATATATGTCCCATCTGAAGAAAAAAAAAACAGCAAGCCGTGGAAAACGCTGTTGAAAATTTATTTCTCTGTAGGCTGTTATGTATGGGACAACCTAGTACCTAGTTTTAGTATTTAAACGATATTTTATGAACACTATTGTTAACATTTCGCGGAAAGAGGGCGGGCTCTTCGACCCCATCTATTGGGTTTATTCTGTCAATCGAGGGCTCGATTCTAGTGCTGTGAGTGTGAACTTGCTTTTGGAAGGAGATTCTCTTCCATATATTCGCGGGTTTCGTGTAAGTGTCTCTGCTTACGGGCCTGCCCAAACGTTTTTGGCCCTTCATACAGGAGCTTGGAGATGAAAACAACAATGCAATCTTGATCAAATCGTTTTTCAGATTATTCCACTGCTATGGAAAGTTACCTTGCTACAATAGATGATAGTATTACATAATCATCATCATCATCATCATCATTAAACGATATTTTATGAACAGAACATGGTACTTTATCGGCGATGGACTATAGATTCCAACGGATAACTTTTTTTTCGATAAAAATCCATGTGTGACAGTTATGCTTTTATGGGTAGTACATGTCGTTCATACTACATTCTTGAAACTTCAACTGAGCAACTGTTGGAAAACGATTGATTTTTTTTAATTTGATAAGTGACTATTGATTTTTTTTAAAGTAAGATTTCAATACTTTTGTTTAGACGATTATATTTTTTCTACCACTTAAGGTTAAGGTTGCTGGAATACAAAAATAACCAAGCTTACGAGTCTTCATGATTGACATGTGAAATCTTTATGATTTCTTTGATTTGTGCCATTTTTGGACTCCTGAATTCGTCGCTTTAAATAAAACTCATTGAATTATTAAACCAACCAAATAGCTTTAATTCTCTCCGTCGAATGAGAAGACAGGAGAACCAGAACTGATGAGTCCGTCTCATGTTTGGCAATCTACCATACGATAAACACATATTCAGGCTTCTCCGAGTTTTCAAAATTTTCCTTAATACGTATGCCTGATAATACAAACAAATGAATATTAAAAATCTATAGGAAAACAAAAGCTTGTTGGATGGATTCTAAAACTTAAGCTTGTATGGTTAGTTGAGGAGCAGGAAAAGGTTAATTTAATTGATGATAAAATGATCCGTACTTTAAGATCTACAAATTAGGAGAAGTTTGTAATTTTCAAAGTGTTGAACGACAAATTTAGAATGAAGGTTTGTTTATTTTATTTATACTGGTTTACTGGATAATGAAACATAAGTCTCCAAACATTATTATTTCGTACGAAAATCGGGCTTTGATCTTATGGCATTATTATTCTGTTTCCGTCACTATAGCTTGTTAAAGTCAATCATGAAGTAGGCCTCGTTTTGATATTGACGTGTTTTGTTTAGGCAATCCTTCGTGATTTTCCATTTTTGAGATACTAAATTTATTGCAACATATGTAATCTAACAACTATAATCCAAAGAAACCTTTTTATGGCCTCGAATTAGTGGTTCGTGAAGGCGAAATACGGTGAAATCTATCAGTCTAGATGTGAATTATGAAAGCATGTTGGGTCTCAGATAGATAAAAGACGACCCCTTGCTATTGTTTGGTCCATCGCTTCTCGGCATGATCTTAGCTACCACAATGATGGCCTTCGCCGCCTTCGCCCAAGTATAATCTACGTGGCTGTTGAAGCTCGGTCGTCGACTATGACATCGTATTATCAGTGAAAGGCGAAACACTGGAAGAAGTAGAAATGCTGGCGGCCGAAGCAATCGGCATAATTGAAAACTGGATGCAGGGATCGAAGCTGCAGATAGCACACCACAAAACGGAGGTGCTGATGATCAACAGCCACGTAGATTATGCCTGTGGGAAGGTGGCGAAGGCCATTAATGCGGTAGCCAGAATCATGCCGAATAGCTACGGACCTAGAAGTAGTAAGCGGCGTCTACTGGCTATTGTGTCATCATCGATACTTTGATACGGAGGTCCAGCCTGGGTCGCAGCGCTGGAAACCAAGCGAAACCGGGCGAAGTTGAACAGTACGTTAAGGCTCATGGACATGCGAGTCGTAAGTGCGTACCGAACTATTTCATCAGAGGCAGTATGGGTAATTGCCGGAATGATCCCGATTGGCATCACTATCGCGGAGGACAGTGAATGTTACCAGCGTAGAAATATCAGAGGAGTTCGAAAACTGGTGAGAGCGGAGTCGATGACTAAATGGCAACGAGAATGGGACACGGGGGTGAACGGTCGATGGACGCACCTGCTCATACCGGACTTGTCGATCTGGATGAAAAGGAAGCACGGAGAGGTAAACTTCGACCTTACGCAGTTTCTGTCTGGCCATGGTGGCTTCATGCAATATTTGCATCGATTCGGACACGCAGCGTTACCCTTTTGTCCGGAGTGTGCAAATGTCCAAGAGACACCGGAGCACGTAGTCTTTGACTGCCCACGATTTGGACTATTGCGAAGCGAGATGCTTGCTAGCAGTGGGGCAGATACCAGACCAGTTAACGTCGTCTATAGAATGTGTCGTGACGAAAGCGTTCGGAATGCGATCAACGAAGCCATTACGCAAATCATGTCGGCTCTACAGCGAAAATGGCGGGAGAATCAAGAAGCAAGTCGTTGAAATGGCGTAGCGCGTTGTCGATCTCGGGTGATGTTGTATGGTAGTTTCGCAGTCGGGATTACTCGAGTCGATTGCGTCGGTATGTAGGAGCTAAATAGCTCACTATCCACAGGCGGGTAACCCTCCGTCGGAGAAGGGTAGATCCGATGTCGGTGACTACTGAATTCCATGACGTCGAGGGTAGGAGCGGAATGGACCCACCAAGTAAGGCGAGAGCAAAATGGTTGTGGCAAGGAGTAGGACCTAAATGCCAAATGGCCAAGACCCTCCACGAAGTAATACCATAGGGCAGTCCCTTGTGGGGGGGGGGGGGGGTTCCGATTGTGTAACAAGGAAACGGGTTTTAGTGGGATCAGAAGTCTGGTTGACCCTGACCACACTCTGACACAGTGCACGATGATCAAGTGCAGGCCTCTGTGTTAGGTCAGTCCATAAGGATTGCCCGAACCTTAAAAAAACACACACACACACACACACACACAAACTCACCTCGCACTCGCACACACACACACACACACACACACACACACACACACACACACACACACACACACACACACACACACACACACACACACACACACACACACACACACACCTTTACTAGAGGGGCTCAGCTGCCAGTCACCGGGCGGGTCCACCGTTCTCCGAGAACGAAAGTGGAGGTGGGTCGGCCACAAACTACGAAGGGGCGAAAACGAAATCTGCAAGCAAGCGCAGGAAGCGAGCAAGCGAGACATCACAGCATAGGCAGACCCAGGGGCTTGTGGCGTCGGAGCCTGAACAAGGAAATAAGGGAGTCGATAGGAATCTCGTATGACCCCAGGTCAAGTTTCACATTAGACATATGCAATCCCTTGGTTGGCAAGGAGAGATAAGTAAGTAAGTAAATTACTCGACTGGAATGCTTTGTAGCAGTGTGAGCTCTGTGTTGGAAAAGCTATGATTTTCATTCATAAAAACAAGAAGTTATCCTAGAAGTTATATGGAGATAAGAAGTAGCCGTTTACTTCGATAGATAGAACGGGATAGAAATAACACCAACGGCAGTTTGTACATGAACTGCTTTAGGGTGTCATTTGGCGTGATAGTTTGACTCAAATTTCGCCTGGAGAGAGAATTTCCTACAAACAATTAACTGTCCGCACTTGCATTGGGCTCAATGATTAATCCAATGTTATTCCATCTATTTATTGAGCTTTGCAGGTCAATTATTGGAATAGCTTACTTTATGTGGTACCTCAACCATTGGTAAACTTTGGGAATTTCGGCGCGTCCTGTCAGAAATTTAAATAGTGAATATCAACGATATTAACAATCATGCAACAATGCTATCGAAAAATGCATTCCAAGCTTATGGTTGATCAAATATGAGTTATTTCTATGGATTCATTCGTTCAAACAGTGAAAATCGATAATGTCGCGTAAAGTCTAACATCCTAAATATAGCAATTCAAAAACTTATTTTAATGTCATCATCAAATTGAAATCAAAATTTGACTTCACTCTAAAATCGACCAATTTTATAACAAATTTTGTTTTGATTATGCTGTAATTTGTGTTCACTTTTGCTTGAGAAAAGTAGTTTTGTTTTCATTATCCTGAAAGAACTTCAAGTGGAATACAGCAACCGTTCGCTAACCGGGCTAAGTGCACAGCCCAGTTAGCGGATGCTGCTCGGTAACTGGGCTGACATTTCAAATGTAAATAAATTTCGAGGGGACATTGCACAATACATAAATTCAATCATGTTTTTATGTTTTATACACACTTAGAAAATTTTACAGTATTCGGTAATTTTTTACCGAACTATCAACAGCTGAACGTTCGGTAATCCGATTTAACGGATTTCGGTAAAATTTGACAAGTTCCGGTATTTTTTTAACCGGAATACTGTAAAATTTCACCGAAATCCGGTGAATCGGATTACCGAACGTTCAGCTGTTGAAAGTTCGGTAAAAAATTACCGAATACTGTAAAATTGTCTAAGTGTGTACGTTATTGCGATGTAGCTTTTGCAGCATGTAGCATTGTGCAAAATATTTGACTCAGTTTGTATGGCATTACGACTCAATTTCGTACAATTTAACAATTTTTCACTCCTCCACGAACCTTTTATGCGCTTGCTGATTTTGACAACAAAATGTCAAATGCTGATTTTTGAAGTTTATTTGCTTTTTAACTGGGCTATAGCCCAGTTAGCAAACGCCCAGTTAAAAAGCAGCCCAGTTAAACGGCACCCAGTTAGCGAACAGTTGCTGTACTCATTTCGCTACCAACAGGGCAAAAAAATTTACTTTTCAATTTGCTCTCATTTATAGCAGGATCAGTTTTAAATGTGATGTCACAGCAATAAATTTTGACAATGATTTTCATTAGGGCCTAACTGACAAATGTAAACAATGGCTTCTGCCGTAAATGTCCCGTAATACAAAATCTACCCATGTTAGCTTCCAATTCTATCGAATAGAAGGAATCTTGTTCTTCGAAATAGCTGTGGTAGATTAATGAGGCAAGTTTCCAAGGTCGATAAATTCAAGGAAGAAGCAATTGTTTACGTTTGTCAGTTAGGCGCTAATGAAAAATCTTTGTCGATTTATACTATCAATTTCGATCTTTTAACCGTTAAAACGACCAAAACGACAGCAATCTAAATACCGTGAAGTACCCATATTCTGCGCACCTGATGTCCTAATTTTGCGCATTTTAAAACATTCCAAACTAATGTTTAGTTGAATAATCTTTGAATTTAGTTTAAATAGATGTTGTCCTCTTGTGTATGGGATAAAATATAAAGTTTGACAATCTTGCAATTAACTGCAAAATTTTGGCAAAATGCGCATATTTAGGCGCTGCGCAGAATTAGGGTACTTCACTGTAATCATTATTAGCTTTACCACAACATCATATGTAGTTTCCATTGGTTCTCGAATAGAAGCTTATTTAACAACCTAAGGGCCAATTTCTTCACCTCCGCTTATAGCTTAAACCATGTTTAAGCGTATGGGTAAGCACCGCTTAGGAGTTAAGCGGAGGTGAAGAAATTGGCCCTAAAAGGGCGAAGGAAAGCACTCGTCTCAATATGCTTTGAAGCATACACACTTATGATTCAGAACGCAAGCTTTTTATCAGTAGGTTTGATTTCAGCTAGGAAGCGTCTGCGAAGGAGGATTTAGTTTTGAAAGATTTTTCACGGTCTTCGATGACATACAATCTCTTTTTACATATGTTACTAAAATTGTACTGTTTTATTTGAAATTTGTTTTCTATGTAAAATACCATTTTTACTACTTAGAAGCAACAAATCTGAAAACTGTGAAAACTGGCCATAAAATTACACCGAATAAAACTATACACCTGATTCTATCGACTGTCGTTTGCCAGCAAACATTACGGTCGACACGGATTAACATCTCCTGATGGCTTATTACTAAAATCGTACTCTTAATGCTATTAGGCCTAGGAAATAAATAGAAACACTTACTACGTTGGGATCTCCACCCAAAACCATACCATCCAATATGTTTCTGGTAGGACAAACAACACATAAAAACTACTATAACAAACAACTAAAACCTAATCACTAGAATCGAGAGTAATCCAACGAGTCAACACAATTGACCAACAGCGCAAACGGTTGTTGTTGTCATAAATTACATACTCGTGTTGTTACAGTTCCGCCCCTCAAACTCACAGCATTCATTTCCGCCGGTACAGGTCCCGTTTTCCTTTATGTATTCCCATTGGGTCCGATTGCTATCGATCGTCTCCAGGAACGGGTGCGTCTCAGGAAATATCTGTGCCAAAATTTCGAAGGTTGGTCGCACCACAGTCGTGAGGAACTCGATCTGCAACACCGGAATGCACGCCTTTTTCCGATCCATCATGGTATTGGGCCGCAATCCCATCTGCTTCTCCAGGTCGCCTTCCGCAAAGAACTCGGCGTACACCAGATGCTATAAAAAATGTGTGTTTTAATATCTGTTGTGATCGCTAGTTTTGTTTAATATTCTTACAGCCACGTGCTGCACCGTTCGCCAACTTTTGATCTGGTCGCTTAGATCACAACACGTGATCAACAACGACAGCAGCAATCGTTGGTTTGATCCTTCGGATAGATTCTCTGCCCGGAGTCGTTTCAAATGGGGAATAATCCGGAAGTGATTCGCCAAATCTGTGGCTAGAATGAGATCCCTCAGAAAATCGATACATTCCTTGAACTCTTCCGTCGACAGGCTATCCAGGATCTTACTACTGGAATCGTTGAGAATGCAAATCGCTTGCGACAGGTGATGCCTCTCGTTGACACTGCCTTCACTGCTGTACAAGCGTGCCAGCGGGCTACTGGATTGGGTTTGATACGTATTACTCGTTCCCCGATGGTCCAGATCGTGACAGAAGGCAGCGATGAGAAATGAGAAGCCTTGCATTTTCCTATGAGGGGGAGAAGGGAAAAGAGTGTCAATTATAAAGTGTTTTGAGATTTGGTGTTGGCATTATTTTGACGATTTGACTAACATTAATCCCTGAATACAGTTTGCTTAGCCAATGTGTTTAGTTTTAGTTTTTGGTTTTTGTATTGTTCCGTAAACGTTCTCTAAATCAAAATCTGTAAAGGAATTACTTGACGTTCTAGAGATTTTTTTTCTTATCCGCAAAATGACACCGAGTAATCGGTTTTACCTCCTAACTCCTAACCTAACGACAGAGGATGTTGATGGAATGTTGGTCTATGGGTTCAATCTATTCGGTCTAATGATAAAACTCTCCTGTCGTTCTATTGTTTTGAACGCGTCATTTGATCTATTTATATGGATATTTTATGTCTCTGGTGAAACAATATTTTCAAAAATGTATTCGTTGAATATTACAAAACTATAAAAAATAGCGCACAGCCGGCATTAAGGGAAACATTTTTTAATTTTTTTTTTTATTAAACCAAAAATATACATAGGTATTGTCCAAATCACATACCAATTTGTATGTATGTATGTATGTATGTAAGGTAGCCACCATCCCTTCTAAGTCCTTGTCATGTATGCAGCTCCACTTAATAGCACGATCCAATTGAATTACCGGGTTGCATTCACATTAACGCTGTATGAAGGGCCAAAAACGGTTAGGCGGACCCGTAAGCAGAGACACTTACGCGAAACCCACGGGAACATAAGATTCTCCTTCCAACGATACGATTCAATAAATCGAATAACCCAATTCGCAATACTTATTAAGCTTTCTACGGGATGGCTTGTTAAGAAGGGCGCGCCACTCTCACTGAAACTGTTGGAGTAGAATTCACAGCATCACAATCGAATCGGTAGGATAAAGAAAATGATACTGTTTGTTCCCTCCTAGACGCCGGTTGTCATACCACTCCATTGTCCAATTCCTGCTTGAGTGATACCCTGATGCTCCCTCCCTTCCCAATATATATTCAATTTCATATAGTAATATGTAAAATATAGTGAATTAATATTATAATTATAAAAAATATAGTGAATGAATATTATAATGACAAATAAAATAGTAAATGAATATAAGAATGATAATAACAATTCCATTTGTGGACCTGAAAGTTTAGACAATGTAGCTAAAAATAAAAAAAAATATTTTTTCATTTTTCAAAAATA
The DNA here is from genome assembly GCA_024533555.2 of Aedes koreicus. Taxonomy (NCBI): domain Eukaryota; kingdom Metazoa; phylum Arthropoda; class Insecta; order Diptera; family Culicidae; genus Aedes; species Aedes koreicus. The sequence goes on along the minus strand of JAHHFK020002677.1, from coordinate 19,327 downwards.
AAATAAAAAAAAAATAATAACCATCAATAAATAAAAAAAAATAAAATAAAAATAAAAAAAAAAAAAAAAAAAACAACCACACAAAAAAAATAAAAAAAAAAAAATCCATACCAAACCACCCCCCACCCACCCAAAACCCCACTTCATTTCTTCCAAAACACACCCATTTGAATAAATTCAAAAAAGATTTTTCATTAGGGCTTAACTGACAAACGTAAACAATGGGTTTTTCCGTTAGTGAAAACTCGCCTAATCAATCAACCTAGATCATTACGAAGAGAAAGAGTCACCTATCCGATAAAATTGGAGGCTTACATGGGTAGCCTTTGTGCCACGAGAAATTTACGAAAGAAGCCATTGTTTACGTTTGTCAGTTAGGCCCTAATGAAAAATCTTTGTCGAATTGCGAACTGACGATTTTTTATAGATAGGCCTAATTCTAGATCCATATGTCCAAATTAGAGCCATATCGGATGTATATCTGACCGGTCACCCATATTTTTAAAATTCCATTGATTCCATACTTGGCCATACGCTGGGTCTCCCAGACGTTCCAAGAACCGGCTACAAAGTGGCCACTAGGTCTTAAAAAGTATTTTGGTGGTCATATGTGTGATCCTCTTTGAAAATGCTGAAATTAGAAACCCGTACTTCTAGGTTTCAAACGGTAGTATAGCATTTCCCGGAAGTCCATTCCCCGGGATACCACTTTGCGGAATGAAATTTCCTATAATGCTGTATATGGCGCTTAAGATGATGTTAGATTTTTTTTTTTACAGCTTCTTTGGCGTTATATAATATTCAAATGAACCCAAAAAAATTGTTTTCTGGCTTACAAGCAATATGTTTAAATTTTTTATCGTTTTGTTTAGTTTTTTTTCAGTAATTTTTGATTAGTTTCATGACTATGTTGAGCAACAAAAAGGCCATACAAAAAGTTATTAGAAAACAAGGAACTCCATGAAAACCATGTTTTGTTTGTTGTTTCATAGTGTTCGAAGAATTTGGCATTTTTTATTTTATATAAAACGGCAATACAAATAAAAATTTAAAATATTTCTTTAATTTTTTTTCTTCTATTTTTTCAGGATTAAGGACATACGAGATCAAGTCCCTAACACTTTGAAATTTTCTGAGCACAAACCTCAAATACTATTAGGACCTCTGGCGTGAAATTTTCAAGAATCGTTTGCTCCACTCCATTGCATTGGTTAGCAATTCGAGCGTTGTATGTTTTGTTTTGTTTGTGATTTTTAGTCTCAAAAACGTGAATTGATAATTAACCTAACCTATAATTCATATGGAGAACTCCCTCCCGTTTCACCTTAAACACACATTTCTATATCGTGAGCAATTTTGTGTCATTTTAAGAGACTACATATTTTTTTTATTACAGTACAAACAAACAAAATGCAATTCTCTTTAAAACAAATGTAATCATCCTCTTTACTTCCTTATTCATCATGATCAACTAAATCTACTTTCTCTTTCTCTTCTGAATCAATATCGTTTTTGGCTATCATAAAAAATATTACTTCTTCAGGACGTTACTTGCACTTGTTTATCTGATCTGTGGAAATCAGAAGGCGGTTAATTATATCCTTATTTGTATTTTTACGTTATTTTTACGTTCTTCTTGAAATTGAACATGGGAATGCTTGAAGCGCTCGCAGAAGAAATAAATCTTGTCAAATATTCAAAAAAGACGTAATGGCCAAAAACCTATCTTTTCTTAAAGAAAAAATCGATATCTTACGCACGTTTGCGCTAAACAAGGCTATGCCCATTTGAAAGCTAACATTTTAATCTTATATTTACAACTAACTCCAACCCGGGCGAACCCGGGCTTCATAGTTTTGTAGCATGGATTCCACAAAAAAATCACATTTTCGTTTGTATTTAAATTTTACCAAACTTTTGTACTATTTAACAAAAACTAATGATGCAGATTTGTTCTATACTTCATTTCATGCAGCTTTTTCTTTGACACCATCTTAATGCAAGCCAACGGTAGAGCTGCAGCAAATTTTGTAATTTTCTTAATTTTATTAAAAAAATTGCAAAAAACACAGAGGTGATATACTTAAAAAATGGTAGAGAATTCAATTTCAATCCAATCACATCAAAAATTTGGATTTCAACATTTCAATAGTGTATTATCATAGGAAAAATATAAAGAAGACGTCAACGTGAATTTCACATTTTGGATTAATGACCAGCGATTCCCCACTGTGTAACGGTAAGCTTTTGGAATCTACACTCTAAGCTCATTTTACCCATAATCGCAAAAAAGTGCACATACTCATTTATGGGTAAAGGCGACTTTACCCATATTTGAGTAAATTTGGATGGCAAAAAATACTCAAATATGGGTAAGTATGGTATAAGTAAATGGGTATGTGCACTTTTCGCGATTATGAGTGTTCTTCACCCATATTTGGGGAAACTGAACTTAGCGTGTAAAACTTCTAGGAGCGGAATTTTTTTAGTGTTTTTAGGATTGAAAACAAAAACAAAGCATAAAAATAAGATAATTATCTGCTAATTACTAGTAACAGGTCATGCTAATGTTGCTGGCTAATGCATTTTCTACTCACATTAGCGATGATGATGGTGGCTGGCTTATACCGTTCATACCACTCATTCACCTTCCTGAAAGATGGCTGCCAACTAGATCACAAATATTTCGCTCGTGGTTGCGCCAACAGCGCTGGTTACAAATTCACCAATGGCTTGGTTAACCGATTGCATAACCAATGGATGGCTAGCAACGGTTGTCTAGCCAAAGGCAATAGAGCAATCAACTACCTGGCCTATGGTTGGTCGCCAGAGGTACTCGTCACCACCAGCCGCCAATTCAATACTGGCCCCTTTGCCGCGCTGAACAGCTCCAAGGCTGCCGAGCGAATGAAGCATTTTACGAAGGTGTACCCCTTATACACGGTGCGGCAGAAAATAATGCGAAAATGTTCAAACTTGAGTGTTGGGTTAGTTCGTGTAGCTAGTGACTAATTTTTGACGAAAATGTATTTGTTAATGTTTGCTTTCAAGTGCTGCATCCAAACATTCTATTTGTTTTATTGCAAATTCGTCAAAATGTTCGCGAAAGAAGTGATCACCAGTTTGTTGCTCGCCCTGAAGAAGCCGGAATAGATTGCCAAAGTGGTAGGGTGCCATTTGGCAACAGTTTACCGCATAAAAAAGTCCTTGCAGGATGGTCCTAAGCAGCGGAAGCCGGGAAGCGGACGTCCGTGCTTTGGACGCACGCCGAACGTGATCAAATCGGTCCGTGCAAAAATTGCTCACAACCCGCACCGTTCCATAAGAAAACTTGCAAAGGAAGCCAATATTCCGGAGAAATATTCCTTGTTGAAGAAGGAAAAAATGATAATCCTGTTCTCCGACGAAAAGCTTTTCAGCACCAATGCTGTGGCCAACAGCCGCACGGACCGGTTCATTTCACCGCAGAATAAATGGAGAACGTTCCGGAAAACAGTGAAATTCAAATTTCAAACCAAACATCCGGCTGGTGTCATGATGTTTGGCTTGGTGGCGTCCAACGGTTTGAAAATGCCGCCTGTTTTCATTGATGCTGGAGTTAAAATCAATACCGAAGTGTATATCGGTATTTTAAAGGACCAAGTGCTTCCTTGGGTGAAGGCCAACTTCTCCGAGGACCAAAACGTTGTCCTACAGCAGGATGGAGCGCTGTGTCACACGTACAATCGAACCCAACAAACCTCTTACCACCCCCCCAACCACCACCCCTCCACCCCCCCACCCCCACCCCACATTCCCCCTCCCCCCCCCCAAAACACCTCCTCCCCCCCATTTAATAAAAACCCCATTAAAAAATTTTTTCAAAAAGAACTTATAAAAATACACTCCCCCCACAATTATGGGTCAAAACCTTACCAAAACCCCCCACCCAACCCCCCCCCCCACCCAACACCCCAAAAAACAGACACATTAAAAATTTTTCAAAAGACTTTATAAAGATACACTCCCCCCACAATTATGAGTCACTTTTGTCTTTTATGATTAATATCAAGTTAAAGCAATTTGGAATGGATCAACTCATATTTTTCCCTCAAAATATTAAATGTTTTCTTGCTTTAGACACACTTTGCATTGTCTTTTTACCTAAAAATGACGATTTTTTATGACCGTGTAATGTTGATGTCGAAAAACTGTCGAAATGTCATCGTTTTAAGCAAGCAGCATTAGCAGTGTGACTTTTGCATAGAAGCTTGAAAAGTGATATTATTATCGATTTAATCCCAGAAAATGGCACGGACACCACGATCAAGGTATGTTTATTGCAATTGAATCAATTTTCAGTCATTAGAAATGGTTAGTGCTGGATATAAACAATATTAAAAGTGATCCACAATTGGGACCGGAAAAAATTACTTTCCTACAATTATGGGTCATTGATATTCAATCCAATATTGATTATGTTATGCGCAACACTTTGGTTAGGAACATTCAACGGAACTGAAAACGGAAGCAGTATTGTGCTGAGGCTTTGGAAAATGCTGTTTCTGAAGCGCGAAGGACGGGAAAGATTCGTAGAGCGGCAAAGCATTATGAGGTTCCGTTTTCTACAGTACAGCGTTATATAAAGACTCCTCCGAAGAACCAAAAACCTGGTCCTCTTACGTTGTTGCGACCGGATGAAGAAGCTCGCTTTGAACAGTGGATAATTTATATGTCCAAAGCTGGGTTCCCAATCAGCGAAACCGATCTAACACACGCTGTGAAGGATTACGCCGATAAGATCAGACCAACTCGAAATTTACCGTCGTCATTTCCCAGTAAGTTCCATAATTGAAAAGCTCAGTGCAATGAATTTTAACCAAAGTATATTTTTATTAATTCCGCAGGTAAAAATTGGGCGCGCCGCTTTCTACAAAGACACCCATCAATCAAAAAAAAGTTTACCACCAATCTCTCAAGATCTGGAGCGAAGGTGACTGAGGAACTGATTCGCATGTGGTTTTTGGAAGTGGAAGATATTTTAAAGGAAGAGGGTGTCGATCTATCAATTTTCGATTACCCAAAACGAATCTTCAACTTTGATGAATCAGGATTCCAATTGATACCCAAAGGATTCAAAGCCCTTTGTGAGCGTGATGCTGAGAACGCTTACATTGTGAATAATAACTCCGACAAGGAAAGTTTTACTGCTCTTTTCGGAAGTAACGCTGATGGTGAATTGACTCCCCCAATGATTTTATTTCCGGGAAAACGGATCAGTCGAGAAATTGTGGAAAGCATTCCTAAAGGTTGGTCAGTGGGTGTGTCAGATGAGGGATGGCAAACATCCAAAACATTCTACGAGTATGTTACAAATGATCTTATCAAATGGCTGGTTGCAAATAAAACTGAGTTTCCCGTAGTTGTTTTTGTGGATGGCCACAAAAGCCATATCAGTATGGAATTGGCAGAGTTTTGCTCTCAAAATCAAATAATACTGATTTCTCTCTATCCTAATTCTACCAGAATCCTACAACCGCTAGATCGACTGTTCTTTGGGCCATTCAAGAATATTTGGTGTAAAGTTCTAAGGCAATTTCACCTGCGAAGCGATTCAGCAAAAGTTACAAAATCAAATTTTGCCAAACTTTTGAAAACGGCTCTGGATAATTTCACAAATTCCAAAGACTGTCTGAAAAAGGCATTCAAACTTTGTGGACTCTGCCCTTGGAACGTCAATATGATCGATTTCACTACTCTGCCTACGAACGCTTCCAAATCCATTGCAAAATCATCTAATCATGACGACAGTGATGAATCACTCGTAGTAGTTGATAACTTAAACCAACCTACTGACAATGAGTACCAGCTTCAACTGAAATATGTCGAAATGGGACTGAAATTAAATAACAGAGAGAAAGATTTCTGGTATGGTCCACATGAAGAGCTTGCGTTGTTCAATTTCTGGAAAATTATTAAGGATAAGGCTGAAGGGCTATTTTTTACCGAATCGCTCCAACTATTCCAAAGCATCATCATCGAGTACGTTGATAATGACAATGTTGAATGCTCAAACCTACCAGAAGCAGACCGTGCCTCCATCATCAGTAAGTGATTAAATATTTTTAAATCATGCATTATTATTGCTACCATCATTCAGGTGCAGTGGACAGCTCCGCTATCCAAGCTAGCGATTCCATCTTTTCACCTAATGAATCTTTTGGTGAATTCCCAGGTATGACCTGTATGCACATTTTTTTCTTCCTTATAAATAATTCTTTATTCCTTGTCCAATTTAGGAACAGACCTTCTAAACTCTATCCTAACACATGATTCGACAGCAAAATCTGCATTACAGACTTCATTTGCGTCTAGTACAGACTCTAAAGACCCTTTCGAAGATGTACTAATATGGCCAAGAGTTGCACCCACAGATCCAAGCCAACGAAAACGGCGCATTCCAGAACACGTGCCTTCTGTAGCAACCAGCAACAGATGGCTGCAATGGTATCAGAAAAAGGATTTGGAAAAGAAAGAAATTGAAGACGCTAAAAAGGCAAAGATCGAACAACGCAAAGCTTTGAAAGAGAAGAGAGACAAAGAAAAGCTTCTAAAGGCTGCTCAGAGGAAAGAAAAACAAGAACAAAAACAAGCAAATGCTAAAAAGAAGGTAGTTCGTGCGCGAAAAACTAAGAATATGAAGTGAAAAGGATAAGTTTCATGCAAATTGATGTTATGAATGAGCATTTTCGAATAAATACGATCACTGAAACTGTTCTGTTTTACTTGACCCATAATATGATGCAAATTGAGCCGTAATTGTGACCTCTCGAAGAAGTGACCCATAATTGTGTATTTCGCAAGTCTTTAGGAAAACCCTTATTCTGAAATAAATTGACATTATACGTGAATACTTCGTATGTCAACATAATATTTAGACCTCCAGCTACCATAGTACATATTTGTTATTAAAATTAAGCAGTTAAATACATTTTTTTTCGATTTTTTGTTCACTTGCAGTCCCCTTAAGTGACCCATAATTGTGGGGGAGTGTACCTCCCCACTAAAATTTTTTTTTATTGGATTTATTTAAAATAGAATTAATTATAATAAAAAAAATTTTCGCATTATTTTCTGCCGCACCCTGTATATCGTTCACTGCTGCATATGAGGTCTCTCTTACTTACATTAGAAATCTGTGATAGCAACATAGCATAGCGAGCCGCTCAAATCAGTTCTTTTGATGCTGAATGAAAGGGGAATTCTGCTAGACCAGGAGAAATCCCCGTTCAAAGTGAATTGTCTGGATTTTCACGGCCATACAATATCATCTGATGCTATTAGACTTTCGAATAGTAAAGTAGAGGCATTTCAAAGATTCCGGGTCCCAGTAATTTCCGAAGAAGTTCGAAGTTTCCTCTGGTTAGTGACTTACGTTCGACGGTTTTTACCGAATTTGGCTACGATAACAGCCCCACTACAAGAATTAACTCGTTCAGGTATCAAGTTTTCGTGTGGTAAATACCAAGATATGTCGTTTATGAAAATGAAAGCAATGATTGGCAACGTTGAAAAATTATACTTTTTCAGCAATAATCTTTATATGAGAGTTGTAGCTGGCGCCTCACCAATTATTCTGGGAACCGCACTGCTCCAATTCGAAGGAAGAACTGATGTCTAACCACGACCGATTGCATACGCAAGTAAAAGTTTAATGGCAATGCAACGCAGATATTGTCTAACCAAAAAGGAGGCCTTGGCCTTAGTTTGGTCTGTGGAACGGTTTGAAATATCCGGAGAAATTGGAGAAATGGTCGAATCTTGTATACAAACATTTCAATGGACGTTTTAAAGCGAATAAACGCTCAATTTGAAAAATTAAGATCACAGTTGGCTAGAATGAGCCTACTTTCACCCGATTTGGGTCTTAGTTTTTATTTTGGGTCTTATCTTTTATTCGTGAGAAATCGTCGATGAATATATTTGTTTACAAAAACTGATTCGCACATTTCGCAAATTTCTCCGGATATATCTGCTTGGTTGAGTCTTCGAGGTCAAGACGGATCAGATCGCTGGAAGCAATTTTTAATCAACTTCTCGGCCGTGCGCTCGATTTGATATATGGGTGTTACGCCTACAGTCTTTCTTTCGTGATGATATCGCAAAGGATCTTCAGAAACCGCCGACCTGTTTCGCGTCTTTCAAATAATGGTCTAACATGATGTTAAGTAATAAACAATATAAAAACATACCCCCATTTTTCCCTATTTTTCTTTCTTCCCTATAGCTTCACTGAGTCAAATTTATCTCGTGCAGTTTTTTCATATCGCTTACGTTTTTATCAGTGGCAACGCATTCATTCAGGTATAACGTAAAGATGAACATTTGTTTCGCATGATTCTGTTTTCCTCGTTTATTCTTTCTACAGTTTTCGTTTTCGAGGATTCGTGTAGAATCGTTTGATAGGAAACATCACACTCGTTCACTATTCTGTTAGCAACCGAGGGTTGCTACTTTTATATCGGTGGTGCTCATGCGAGAGAATGAATTTTCCAATGACTTCCACCAAAAAACATTTTTTTTACATTTTTTCCTTTTATATTTAAGTATTGTTAAATGCCTCCCCAAAAGGTTTTTTTTTTGTATCATGACATATTTTATCCTTATTAAATTTTAAGTATTGTTAAAAGTAAAAACACTCGGATTGAGCCACCGAGGATAAGCTTGAAATGAGGAAAACATGGTTAGCCTTCATTTATGTGACATCTCATTTTCTAGATTTCATGTTCTATAGCTCGAAGTGGTTAGGACTAAGGTTCTGATGCATGGTCAGTATCGGAATCATTGTTTATTTTCTCTGTAATCTATACTGTTTTGACTGATAAAGGGTTGCGTTTTTGAAGAGTGCTCTCACTTCTCAAATGGTTTAAATATCGGAAACATTCAATAAAATTCATTGCCAACAAAACAAATAAGAAAACTGTAACAACACTTAATATTTAATCATTTCTGAATAGTGATGAAGTAACTCGACAAGCAGTAAAATGATACGGGATATACTACAAAAGATGTTCGCAAATGAATGGTTGCAGTGGTTAGGAAAAAATCCATCAATAAAACATTGAAAAACGCTTCAATTTTTTTTATCAGGGAGATTGTAAAACAGGACATTAGACTGCAACATACTGCATATAAGTTTAAGAAAATATGAATCATCTATCCAGAAATTGTAGCTCTGCTAAGTATGTTCGTCTTACCCCCAGTTCCCCTTTATAAACTTACGTTATAATTCCGTTTTCAATCAGCTTCAAGTTGACCATCAGCGAGTAAGCAAAGTGAGCAACCGAGAAGGCGTGCCACCAGTTGTGATATGGCGTATCCCGATAGCCTTTCTGTACCAGCAGAATGAATCTCGCCAATTTGTCTTCGGGTATTTGGAACGTCGTAACAAAGTTGAGGTCGAAGAACATTTTTATCGACAGTTGTACAGAGAGGGCATAGTTCTTCACATCACGGGGACAGAAGTCAAACCGAGGCAAGTCCATTGCAAACTGATCGGCTTCGTGTGCATTGACGGCTTCTAGCACATGCTGGATCTCCGTATCCGGCACCTGCGATGAGATCAAAAGACAAAAGAGAAAATACGGAAACGACATTGTATTTCAGTGAAAACTGCTGCGCGGGTCAAAGAACGGTGATAACAACTTCCGGCAGTTTCGTTACCTTCATATGATATAGCAGCAGCTCCTGGGAGAGTTTATATCGAGCTTCCGCCTTTTGTACCTGTTTGTGAACGAGCGCATGCATAATACTGATGCCGCAGTATACGGAGAAAGCGGTGGCCACTTCTTCGTCACATTTATCAAAGTGGAAGCCATTTAGCTGCAACGAAAAAATAAAATCATGAAAGACGTTTGAATTTTTTTTTAGCAACTATGGCTATGTCCGGCCATGACTCATAAACTTGTAAACCGGGATGCGTCAATGACACTTGAAATCAACGATCCAATCCAATAACAATAATCTTAAATTATCGAGACTCAATTTTTTTGCCTCACGTGTCGTCAAACAAGTGTTTTTCAGTCCACAACATTGCATCACAAAAACTTCAATCTTACAAACTAGACAAAAAGTATTTTCAAGTACCACATCTCACAACCAGCCTCGGGACAATGTAATCGTCTTCGATCCGAAGTCGGATATGTGAAACATAATATCGCGTGTTTGTGTTTTTCCCAAGCGCTTGACTAAGGGCACTTTTTCAAACTTTCAATGCTCATACACCGCAGCCGCCATCAACGAGAAGCTAGGAGGAAAACCTATTCAGTGTAAGATGTGAAGGTGAAGTTTTTTATAAGTAACATATAATCGAACCTAAGCAACTCTTTCATGGGAATTTCGTTCAACATAAGGTTGTTAGTGTAAAACTTCGGAAACAAAATAAGTTTCTAGTTTGCCTTGTTATTGACGGATCCAGTTTCTAGGACCATTATCTGCTCTTCAGCTAGATGCAATCTTACTCACGTTGCCAACATCATCTCCAACTGTAAGCCATTGATTAACATCTTCTCTAACCATCAATATCAATGCAGCAGTTTTCATGAACTAGTAATAAATTCATTTAACTAATCATGTTTTTTGTTGTTGCATGAAGCACGTAATCAAATTATAATGTTTGAAATGGAAATTTCCTTCTTATCAACATGCAACCCTAGGAGTGAACAGCAATTTCTGCTAGAACCAAAGATGTGAAGAGAAAGTATTGATAGGTCCGTAAGAGCACGACAGGCTGTGAAAAAAGGCGTAACCTCGGACGGCTATGAGAACGAATCTGAAAATACCCATTAATTCCATAAATCACCATATGACTCAAGGTTCCATATGCGTGGAACGAGGAACTGATTGTATTGCATTTTTTGCATGCAAAATTCATGTTCCACAAAGCTTTTCGTTGTATTGGATTTTTGTTTTCAATTTTACTCGGATTATGATCATTCCCTTGTTTTTTTTTTTGTATTTACGTTTCTTTCAGCCTCAGGCTGGTTCGTCACACATATTAGTTTATTTGTTTTAGCGCACTTTATCTGACTCCATTGAGCCGTTGAGACCTCGTAACTATTCGAACGGCCATACCGTTACAGCTGGGCTGCCAATCAAAAAGTGTGACGTCGTAAGTATCGACATGTCGTTTGGACCTTTCGACATCGCGGATAGGGGTTGCAAGTTGAGAATAGTTCTAATGACCGTTGTTTGTAAACTGGGAACGGTGAGAGATCATGATGAGGAGTACCCTTGCAGAAAACGCAGCCTTATGCTTCTCCCAGCAAGAGTAGCAGCTTGCCTTATTGCCGTAGTGAGAGTCCGTATGCACCATGAGCTTGCAGTTTTGGCAGTCGACATTTTCTCAACTCTATATAGTGAGGCAGGGCTAGACCAGAGAAGGTCACACGTACCGAGTCTGTAGGGGCAATTATTTTTACTCACGCTGTGCGATACAATGCTTAGTATTTGTACTTCTAGTATCTGAACAGGAGGAAGCAGATGGTTATTGAACCGACCATCCACTTGCTTCTCTAAAATCCAAGGGTTTAGACTCGCTGTGTTAACCACTCCTTCGATCTGTACATCACAAGCTGGGATGTAACGTGTGCCTTGAAAAAATGGCCTGATTTTTCATACTATTTTCTGGCCACCAGGTAATGAATGGCAGCGTTATCAGCTGATTTGTAGTAGTCATGTTGCTAGATAGTTTCTTCGTACTATCTGCTCCACCCCGGAGCGAAGAAATTGGACATCGTGAGGCACCTCGTACCACCGGATACAGCCGATCCGACATTTATACATCCTCTCCTTTCGAACTGATTAAAAAAAAAGCGTATGCCAATTTTCATTCCATGAAACGAGTGAATTTAAGCGGTGAACCCAACTTTGGAATAAAGTAAACAAAAAAAAAAGAACCATCATGCGGGTTAGCTGATATTTGAATTTTGATACTGTAAAGTGACTGTTCAAATACTAACACCAAGCGTACTTGTTACAAGATGGACCGGCTGAAGATAAACGTTGTACGTACTTCAGTTGCGACCGATAGGAAGAATTTGGGCAAACCTCAAACGAAAGATCTACTCCAATATTTTCTTGGCAAAATGAAGAAGCAGCTGATCGCTAAGGCCACGAAAGAGCTGATGAACATGCCAACATCGATCTTTTTATCGCCCATGGCTAAGGTTCCGGTCAACTGCTGTAAGGCCGTCGCAATGGCAATGGCAAAGATAAATTATCTTCCGACAAACCGTCTAAGGATTGTACTCGAAAAAAATGTAACGCTTTCTTTTATATACAAATACAATTTTTTATTGCATGGATAAAAATTGATGAAATATTGAGTTATCAACTAGTTAATAGTGTAATGTTTACATGTGCAAAATTTCGTCACACTTTGTCAAGTGGTTATCGGGATGGCTTCCAAGCAAGAAGTGCTTCGACAAAAAAATATATGCGCGGTCGTGGAAAAGCCAGGCCAGTCCCACAGGTGGATCTCGAAACAGTTGGGAATCGACAATTCGACCGAGTACCGTGTGGTAAATCGTTCAAGAAGACCCAGACGACTTAGCGGCGAGCTGGCAGCGGAAGAAAAGCGAAGACGACCGACCCCGTGAACGCAAGGAGGGTGAGGGATTACTTCAAGCGCAATCCGAACCATTTGATTCAGGACGTGATCAAGAAGGTCAAATCTTCCGTCTGGTTCGTCCAGCAGACTATGAAGCCGGACTTCATATCTTCAAGGTAAGGAAGGCGCCTAACCGATAAACAGAATACGGTGGCCAAATCTCGCGCCAGGAAGCTGTACCGCGAGTGGTTGGTGCAGCCGAAATGCATTGTAATGGACGACGAGATGTACATTAAAGCGGACGCCAAGCAGATCCCCAGGCTGGAGTTTTTCGTCGGCATGTTACGGAGAAGTTTCGGAAGAAGAAGGTCGAAGTTCTTGGTGTGGAAGGCGATCTGTAGGTGCGGCAAATTCAGCAGGCCGTACATAACGACTGGCACCATCAACGGCTAAATATATAAAGAAGAATGCATCCAGAAGCGCCCCACGAAGGTGACACTCTGTTTTGGCCAGATCTGGTATCGCGAAACCGGATGGAGTGGTACGAAGCCAACGCTGTTGTTTTTGTGCCGAAGGAGGCAAATCCGCCAAATTCGCCAGAACTTCGCCCATTAGAAAAATGCTGGGCGATTATGAAGGGAAAGTTCCAGAACACAGGAAAGGTATTCAAAAACGACACGGATTTCAAGAAAGAGTGGATGAAAATATGTAAGAAAGAAGGCGTAAGTGTTGCACAGGATTAGATGGGTGGCGGTAGGTCCAAGGTGCGGGCATTAAGCCTAGGAGAGGAGGTTGAATAAACCAACTTTTCAAAAACATAGGTAATATGTGTTTATTTATTCCCTGAGAGATTAAAGGATATCCGACTTAGAATGAATTTTGGATGATCATTTTTGTCTGTTGAATTTTTTGTCGAGTACAATCTTTATGTCGAAAAAAATCCTTCGAAACACGCGATTGCACAGAAAAAATTATGAATTTTGATGAATTTGCTGGAAAATGAAAGACTTAGGGGCTTGTTTGTATGAAAAAATTGTATTGTCCGTCACTCTATGTCATATAGTACAAGAATACACCATACACCACATAAAACCTTTACTCCAATTGGTATAAATATGATTTGCGGTATAAGTACATACTTCGAGATTTGGGCCCAACATAGTTTTGGATGAAAATGACAATCATATCATTGTAATGGAGCGCTTCTGATATGTCCTAACCCATCACATCATCAGTTCAACATGGTGAAGATGCAGGGCTGATAACCGCAACATCCTTGGTTTGATCTGCGGCTTTTTATTTTTTTCCCACCCAACTGTTCGTTGCCTTAGTTCTAATTAGTTCCAATGCGTTCTTCATCGCAATAACTCAAAATTGAGTATGTTATTCTAGCTAACATATAACTTGCCACACATGGAAGTCGTGAGTTGGGTGAACATAACTTAAATTTAGGTTTTGGTTTTTAACCGTGTATTTTGCATCCATCAGATAACTCTACACGCAAAAAAAAAGCAGTAGAAACTACCATTTTGAGGGTTAAATTAAGCGCAAACACCAACAACTTTCACCTGACTATAACTGCGTTTGATTTTACCATGCCTGCGATTAGATCAACCATAGTGCGGTAGATATTAATATGAGGTATGTCAAATATACCACAAATGTTGAAGGTTGTACCATAAACGTAGTAAATTTTGACTGAAATTTCATGGTAGTTTTGAAAATAGGCATAGTCGGGTAAAATGGTAGTTTTTCGTTTTTTTTTTTTCCATTTTTTTTTTTTGTCATTACCCCCTTCCCCCCCCGCGGGTTCTAGACCGCCTAGGGTGGAAGAAAAAACGGCATATCGCTCAAAACCATAGATTATATTTTTAAAAAAAAAAAAAAAAAAAAAAAAAGTATTTTTTTTTTAAATTACCCGTTTTAAATCCCGGGGGAAAACCCATTCCCATTTTCAATATAATCGAATGATTAATGCTTTCCTCAAAGCGTGAAACTATTTTACGCATTTACAGCCTGTCATCATCTTTTTTTTTCATTAAATAATATTTTTCTAGATAGAAACAAAAAGAAACTAGCGCCAGGTCGAACCAAAAGACAAACCCAACGGGAAAATCTTTCGAAAACACCCTATAATCCCGTTTTCTTACCTAAAAAAACACATAAATTTTTTTCCCCCGGGGACCCGGGTTCAACCCCTTTGGCAAACCCTGTTTCAGCCACCAACCAGGGATGAAACCAATTCAACCGATGCACTATGGTACGAATGGACAAATTTCGCGACAAAAATCTTTAACTCGAAAACCATTAACTTTAAACACATGATGTCTTGGGAAGATTTAATTTAAAACATAAGATCAATCTTTTGGTTTTGGTGGTGACTATGGTGGTCCTTTTATGTTCATAATAAAATTTTAAACTTTTTATTCTTATGATTTGGAGGATTTTTCGCTTGTACAGAATTGTACATATTTTAATTTAATGAAACTTAGCTTATTTTTTTTTTACTTTTATCTCATCTAAGTATAGTTTTATAACAGTTTTTCAAACTATCGATGAACTATTAGGACTTAAAAAACAGTTTTTTTGCTGTAATTTTTATTTAAAAATTTGAATTTGAAATCTTTGTAGCGATGACTTTTAGGGCATAAAATGACGCACATTTTGAAAGTACAATATAGTTGCTAGTTATTGTATAAAAAAAGTTGTAGAGGTTGAAGTGTAAAAAAATACCTTTTTTCAAGATATCTTACTTCTTTATTTGCAAATATTTGCAAACACGAAATACGTAAAATGGAAGTTCAAACTTCCATCTACACGATCTATGCAAAATCGTTTGTTCCCTTTTGTCCCCTTCAGGAGAAAAACTTATTTTAAAATTGGTAGTTTTGCATTTTTTTTTTTTTGCATAATTTACGATCAACGTGAGTTTTTTTTTATGAAAATGTTTATTTTTTATATGAACCCATCTCCATTTATTTATTAATCATCGTCACTAACACACCTGCACACTGAGCACACTGTAATGGGTGATAAAGCTAAAAAGATGGCGGTAGTGTGCATACGTCAAACGTAAGAAAATCGACTATGCGCGCTACCTGTTGCGATACTACTTACTAAGAAACTTTTGAATTGACCGTTTAATGCGTAATCGATAGAAGGAAGTTTGTACTACCAGTTTACGTATTCCGTGTTTGCAAATAATTGCAAATAAAGGCGTAAGATATCTCGCAAAAACGTATTTTTTTACAATAACTAGCGACTATATTGTATCTTCATAATGTGCGTCATTTTATTTCCTAAAAGTCATCCAAACAAAGTTTTCAAATTCAAATTGAAATAAAAAATTAGAGCGAAAAAACTGTTTAGGTCCCACCCTAAGGACAGTTAGAAAAACTGTTATAAAACGAAACATAGATGAGATAGAAGTTAAGTTATTTCAGCAAAGTTGCATGAAATTAAATTATCTACAATTCTGTCGAAGCAACAATTCCTCTAAATCAAAAGAATAAAAAGTTGGATTTATTATGAACATAAAAGGACTACCCTAGTCACCACCCAAACTTTGAGTTATAGATTTTTGTCGCGAAGATGAATTTGAAATTACGGAGTTATTAAAATCTTTTCAGCTGTGTGAAGCAGTCATCGGTGCATTCCTAAGTATATAAATTTATATTACTTATGCTAAAAATTCTTATTTTAGGGCATATTTCAACAAACCAGTATACCATTGACATTTTGAAATTTATCTAACGGAAGGAGGTGGAAGAGCTGATATAGCAGCCATTTTTGGCGGAAAGAACAAAATGCATGCCTGGTACAAACGCATGGAGTAAAAGTTTGGTAAGTAAACCATAATAATTCATAAAAATCAAATCAGCAATCTATTTTTTTATGATCCAGAATCTTTCTCCGTTGGTTGAATCGGCATTTTCTTCTCCGTCTACACCAGCGAGCCAGCAAGACGTCTCATTACATTACTTGAATGTAATTATGTGAACATTATAAATATGTTTAAAAACAATCATTAAACCTTGATCTTTACTTTTATCACATAGAATTAAGAAATTTCAAAGCATACCTGACATTGAATTATTAAAATCAACCTGAATTATTTTTAAAACAAATCCAATTTTATTTTAAGTGAAAACGTTTTTGTATTGATTTAAAAAGAAGCACGTAATGGAAGTAAAAAACAAATATTTGATTCAAATAACGATATGCTAGATTCAAATAAAACTATTTTTGAATCTACTTCCAGTCGTATGGAAGCTTGATTGTAAAAACAAAAAAAAATGTTGGCTTTGAAACTAGTAACGTTTATATTTGATTCAAAGAAAATTGCAATTAGGCCCCGAGTCAAACATATTTTTCTTTGAATTCAAAGTGATTTATTTTTGATATAAATATCCATTTCTCTGCGTGTACGAAAAGTGTTCCACTCTATTGTGGTAATAACATCTGATTTTCATGGGCTCCGTGGCAATCTACGAATTTCATTAAAGATTCTAAATTTTCCTTCAAATTGGTCGTCGGGTGAATGCCGTGTATTGGCTGAAACCTCCGATCGGATTTAAATTTCGTGGAGTATTCTTGTCAAAGAGCTATCAAATTTTATACATGATACCAAAATCGAATGTCTGTTCAAGGTGGTTCAAAAGGTCTAGCCAGTGGTGAATCTCGATGGATCAGCCAAGAAATTATTAAATTGCTTGGAGTTATGCAAGGGATGGGGTCACGGGACAAAAAATTGTCACATGGATGAAAGCAAATGCATGCATTGTGGCGATTCCTTTCTCACGCCATGACAACTGTCCTGTGAAGGATCCCAAAAATTTTAATGTGCGAATTGTGGTGGAAACCACAACTAATTCTTAGAATGCAAGACTTCCGCAAAGCATCTTGAATTCTCGTGCTAAGCATCAGGTAGGGACCGCTTCACGTTCCCGACCAGGTAATTATTCCTCGGCTGTTAACAACGGTCATCGAGGAGGAAATCCAACATTCGTACCGGAAGGTACGATCAATGCCCAACCGTCATGAAGATTTTGACTTAGGTAGCATAACCGCTCCAAAAATGGATTTTTTACAGAAATCATTAATCGATATGATTAATGGAATGTTAAATACAAACTCCATGTTTGATGCAATTCAAACTGGTATAAAATTTGCAAACAATATTGTCATGACCCCGAAATTCAGCAATGGGTATTAAGACACTGAATATTTTAAATTGGAATGCTCGATCTCTTTAAAAATAATGAAGACGAGCTGTTTAACTTTTTACGAGTTCATAACGTGCATATTGCCGTTGTAACTGAAACTTTTCTTAAACCAGGTGATAAAATAAAAAGGATCCCAATTATTTCGTACACCGCAATGATCGTCTTGATAGTCTTGGTGGCGTTGCCATAATTGTTCATAGGCGTATCAAACATCAAATTCTTCTTCATTTGATACCAAAGTTTTTGAAACTTTGGGCATTCCAATGCGGGGGTCAGCAAAAGAATCTTCTCAAGGGTGACCTATAGAAGCTTACCCGTAATAGGTCAAAATTCTTCATTATTGGTGATTTTAATGCAAAAACACCTGATCGTGGAATAATGCTCAAAGTGTTCCCAATGGTAATATACTATTTGATAATTGTTCTGCGGGTTATTACACTATCCAATACCCAAACAAGCTTATTCTTGCTTTTCTTCTTCAAGGAAATCCCTCAACTATTGATTTGGTCTTAACTGATTCATGTCAACTTTGTAGCCAATTGGTTACCCATGCTGACTTCGATTCGGATCACCTTCCAGTAACCTTCCAGTAACTTATCCTTGGGAATAATTTCTAATCCCAACAGTTCTACTTTCAATTATCATAGAGCTGATTGGAACCAATATCAAACATTCATGGAATATAACTTTGATCCTAATATTCGCCATGAAAGTTATCTGGTTAGAGTTGCAAAAACAAAATAAAAGGCGCTTCTTTGCCCTGAGAAACAAACAATTTGATGTGCTGAGGAACAAATCCAACTAATGTGTTAAAATTAGACCCGAGTTCCAAACTTTTTTGGAAACTCTCCAAAATTTTGAAGAAACCTCAAAAGCCCACTCCAGCGCTCAAAGAAGGTGATAAAATATTTTTAACAAATGTGGAAAAATCTCAAAAACTTGTTAAGCAATTTGAGAGTTCCCATAATTTCAGTTTAGGTCTTACTAGTCCAATTGGGAATCAGGTTGCTCTTGATTATCTGAATATTTCCTCCCGGGAAAATATTTTTGATGAACTTTGAACTAAAACGATCAAAAATATGAAAGCTCAAGGTGATGATGGAATTTTCTATATACTCCCAGTGAGTACCCTGTCTTTCATGGTAAAATTATTTAATAAATGTTTTCATTTGGCATACTCTCCTGACAAAGGAAATGCCAAAGTTGTTCCAATTTTGAAGCCCGAGAAAGATCCAGCTGAAACTTCTAGCTATGGACCAAGTTAACTTTTTGAAAAGATAATTTTGAATAGAATGATGCTTCACATCAATACAAACTCAATTTTTGCAGATGAGCAATTTGGATTTTGCCATTCAACTACTCATCAACTCTTAATAGTTACTAATTTAATTCGTTTAAACAAATCTGAAGGCTGCTCAACTGGAGTTGCTCTTCTAGACATAGAAAAAGCATTCGATAGTGTTTGGCATGGAAGTTTGATTGCGAAATTTAAAATTTTTAATTTTCCGCTCTA
>JAHHFK020002676.1:0-73227 GCA_024533555.2 Aedes koreicus | reverse complement strand
ATGTGATCCTAATATGATTGTGATGAACAAGTCCCAAGTAACAATTTTAGTTTTATTTCAGCCGTATTCTTTTCCTCCCGGCTTTGTTGATAAAACTACATTCAAAATTGTTTTGTCTACCAACACTTCCTCTGTATTTCTTTAAAACCGAAATTTGTACAAAATGGCCCACTCTATAGACGGTTGTGAAAACATGTTTATAAAACCTTTTATGAGAACATAAAGATTTTGAAATTATTCTACTGAAAGATGTTATGACCACTTGAGAACCTTCAGCAAACCTATTGGCTGCCATTAAAACCAGAATGTAACCAGAATGTCAAACTTCTCTGTGAAATCGAGGTTGGTTTTTGTTGATCTGCTTTGTTCGATTCTTTGCTCTTCTAATTCATTAAACAGTAAAGAAAAAGGTATACTGTGGAAAAATTTGTTTGATAGCAAAATATCCAAAACAAATTCTGTTTTCTACAGCGTATTATGCTCCAAATTATATGCGCAATTATTTTTATGGTGAATATTGGCACGATAAGAGCCAAAAATTAATGTGCCTCGAATTTCCGAATTTAAAACAACATAAATCAAATTAAAACGAATAAATTCGATTAAATAATCATGAATTTCCTAGAAAGTGCTTGGAATTGGGTAAAATTATCTGAAAGAATGCCGAAATTAGTCTCCGATCTGCAGTTTATTTGCATGCCATTGAAAATTTGATGATTTATTTTTCCACATCAATTATTTCTTAAATTTTAATATGGCGATTGAAAAGAACCACAGTTTTGACATAAAACCAATTTTTCTTCGCAATGACTATTATAAAACAATTTGGTCTCATGGTGACTTCCTCCATTGCCAATTTGCCGTTTAATGCATTTACTGGAGGCAAAATGGTTTTAAAATGCTTTTTCAACTGACCTTAAGAAGATAAAATCAATGAGTCCTAAAGCCGCATTTCTTAACAGCATTTTACGAGTTCATAAAGTCGAAATAAAACCTTTGATAGGAGTAAAAGTAATTTGAAAAACAAGGTTTAAAGATTGTTGTAAACAAGCTGTGTAGGTTCTCATAAACCTGACTCAAATGTGGACCCTATTGGCACCTCTTGTTACCATAATAAAACCCAATTGATTTCATGTGGCTTACATAAAGCTTTGATAAAACTTAATAAAGCAGGATGGTCTGATTCATACATCGAATCATTCGCCCAATAGATAAAGCTTATGATTGTATCATTAAAAACGCAAATAATTTGGAAAATGTAGGAGTTATAGACCTATTTCCTAACAACTGATTAAAATAGTGACCCCTGATTAAGCCGTTCCCTACCCTAGTTGACCATCAAGAAGAACCAATGAACATGGTTGGGTACATGTCGTAACTTTGTATAGTCCAAAAAGCTACAGTTACAACTGAAGATCTTATGTTTTGTGCTCCAGGACAGATCCAATGACATAGAATAGCCCAACATTATCTCATAGTGGCTGTTGATCTTCCAGGACATTCATTGAATATGTTTGAATACATATCGTACTTTGTATAGTGGATAAAGCTACTGTAACAACTGTAAACCCAAGTAACATTGCCAAAACCATCCAGCTTTATTAAGTTTTATTAAAGTTTTATGAAAGCCACTAGAAATCAATTCGGCTTTATTATGGCAGCAAGAGATGCCAATAGGTTTCAAATTTTAGTCAGGTTTATAAGAACCTACACAGCTTCTTTACAACGATCTTAAACCCTTGACTTCTAAAATTCCTTTTACTCCTATCAAAGGTTTTATTTTGACTTTATTAACTCATAAAATGCTGTTTTGAAATGCCGTTTTAGGACTCATTCATATTATCTTATTATGGTCAGTTGAAAAAGCATTTTAAAACCATTTTGCCTCCAGTAAATGCATTAAACGGCTAACTGGCATTGAGGAAAGCTACCAAGCGACCAGATAGTTCTATAGTAGCCATTGCTAAGATAAATTGGCTTTTTTTGGCAAAACTGTGATTTCTTGCAATCGCCATATTGAAATATATGAAATAATTGAAATGTGAAAAAATAAATACACCAAATTTTAAATGTAATACAATTGAACTGTAGATCTGAGACAAACTTTGGTATTCGTTTAGATAACCTTATTGAATTCTATCAATTTTCAGGAGTTTCATGATTAATTTACCGAATATATTTCTTTCAATTTTGTTTTTGTTGTTGTAAACTCGCATAATTTCCAAGGCGCATTAATTTTCAGCTCTTATCGTGCCAATATTCACCATAAAATTTAATGCGCATATGATTTGGAGCATGATACGCTATAAAAAAAACTCAATTTCTTTTGTATATTTTGCTATCAATCATAATTTCCCGCAACAGTAGAACTTTTTTCTTAGCCATTATTTACTGTTGAATGAATCAGAAGAGCAACAAAGCAAAACAACAAAAACCAACCACGATATCGCCGTGAAGTTTGACAGCTGTGGCCATTCAGCCCTATGCTGGTTTTGATGGCGGCCAATAGGTTTTATGATGGTTCTCAAGTGGTCATAACATCTTTCACTAGAACATTTTCAAAATCTTTATGGTCTTAGAAAGGTTTTATTAATTTGTTTTCACAACCGTCTATAGAGTGGGCCACTTTGTACACATTTCGGCTTTAAAGATGCATAGAGGAGGTGTTGGTGGATAAAACAGTTTTGAATGTAGTGTCATCAACAAAGCCGGGAGGAGTGCTATACGGCTGGAATAGAACTGAAATTGTTACTTGGGAATTCCCACCCCTACCACCCTTTCCAAAAAACTTTTTTTTTCTTTTATCCTATTTTCCCCTCTACTCTCCATATCCTTTTTTTTCAATTTGTTGTAATTCTCTTTAAGAATTAAAATTGACAGTTCTGCACCAACGTTGTCCAACCGAAGTGATTTTACACGTAGGACAACTCAAAATGTTGTATTTTTTACTATGTTTGAAACTATGTAAATTGAGGTTCACCTAAATCAGAATATGGATTTGGATTGGATTTGGATGGGATTTGGATGGGATTTGGATGGGATTTGGATTGGATTTGGATTGGATTTGGATTGGATTTGGATTGGATTTGGATTGGATTTGGATTGGATTTGGATTGGATTTGGATTGGATTTGGATTGGATTTGGATTGGATTTGGATTGGATTTGGATTGGATTTGGATTGGATTTGGATTGGATTGGATTTGGATTGGATTTGGATTGGATTTGGATTGGATTTGGATTGGATTTGGATTGGATTTGGATTGGATTTGGATTGGATTTGGATTGGATTTGGATTGGATTTGGATTGGATTTGGATTGGATTTGGATTGGATTTGGATTGGATTTGGATTGGATTTGGATTGGATTTGGATTGGATTTGGATTGGATTTGGATTGGATTTGGATTGGATTTGGATTGGATTTGGATTGGATTTGGATTGGATTTGATTGGATTTGGATTGGATTTGGATTGGATTTGGATTGGATTTGGATTGGATTTGGATTGGATTTGGATTGGATTTGGATTGGATTTGATTGGATTTGGATTGGATTTGGATTGGATTTGGATTGGATTTGGATTGGATTTGGATTGGATTTGGATTGGATTTGGATTGGATTTGGATTGGATTTGGATTGGATTTGGATTGGATTTGGATTGGATTTGGATTGGATTTGGATTGGATTTGGATTGGATTTGGATTGGATTTGGATTGGATTTGGATTGGATTTGGATTGGATTTGGATTGGATTTGGATTGGATTTGGATTGGATTTGGATTGGATTTGGATTGGATTTGGATTGGATTTGGATTGGATTTGGATTGGATTTGGATTGGATTTGGATTGGATTTGGATTGGATTTGGATTGATTGGATTTGGATTGGATTTGGATTGGATTTGGATTGGATTTGGATTGGATTTGGATTGGATTTGGATTGGATTTGGATTGGATTTGGATTGGATTTGGATTGGATTTGGATTGGATTTGGATTGGATTTGGATTGGATTTGGATTGGATTTGGATTGGATTTGGATTGGATTTGGATTGGATTTGGATTGGATTTGGATTGGATTTGGATTGGATTTGGATTGGATTTGGATTGGATTTGGATTGGATTTGGATTGGATTTGGATTGGATTTGGATTGGATTTGGATTGGATTTGGATTGGATTTGGATTGAATTTGCATTTAATTTTCTTATTGTAACCTCAAAATGCAGCAAAACGAAAAAATTTCCAGGCCACCCGATTTTTTTCCAGAAATGAAAACAAACGTTCCTGAAAATTTATGATTCCACCCTGACCGATCAAATACCATCCTGCAATGGCGCTCGAGTGGCAGTTCGAGAAAGTGATACAAGCCTCTCCCTCGCCAGGAAGCTTACCCCTACCAATAAATACAGCAATAAAATATCAAATAGAATATTAGATCCGATCACGTACGCTTGCTTCGATGCTTATCTTCTTCCCCGTTTGAAGAAGCATTCCGGTGGGTTGCATGAACGCCTACTGGGACTCGTGACCAGGCAACAGCGAATATGATTTGGCAAGCGTGGTAATAAATCAAAATAGAACGGGTAATATTCATTCGATTAAATTATGGCTGGTACTTATGCGCTCCTCCCCGCAGTAGGGACCCAGTTGCAGTAGGAACGATTGGTTCGAGAATTGACTGACAATGGCTGGATGTGCAGCTGACCCATGGTGATGACCTCAATTTTTGGTATGTCAGAGCTCAGGTGATTTGTCTTTTCGCTTCTATTGTTGCATTCCGACTGTGACTGCTGACTACGGGACCGGATATTGACTTTTGCAGCAGTAGAAAACGTCATTATTTAGCTGCCGGATCATTAGTAACGAAATGCTCGGTGCTGAATCGTGTTCACTGTGCACAGTTTTTCGTGCCCTGAAGAGAATGTTGAGAGGGAAGGGAAACAATTGAAAAATTGTACTACATTGAAAACATGACGTTCGTAGCAGCTAGGAAACATGCCGTGTCAGGATTTGAGCGAAACACGTGCGATGATGATGCATAGCGATTTTCCGGAAAGATAATTTATCAGAGTGATTTAAAGTTGTTGCATGTACAATTCGTAAGTCAAGTTTTAAACACAAATTGTTTCAAAAGCGGCGATATGCAGAATGTGATTTCAACAAAATAGGGACCTCTTTAAATCGAGTCGCTATCAATGCTATTGTACCTATGCAACAGTATTGAAGATGATGTTGTAAATAGAGATAGAAGCTAAAAAGTTGGCAGAAGAAAAGGCATTCCGAAAAATAAAAAAATAAAAGCGGATGAGGAAAACCTCTGTAAGGCCCGCGCGGAAATGCTGCGGCAGTCGCTAAAAAAGATAATAAATCTGGTTAAGCAGTCGTCACAGCGCGGTAGTGAAGCTTCGAGCGTTTGTCAAAGTGAGTCGGAGCAATCTGTCGATGAGTAAGTAGTTGCACAAATTGGACGAGCAGATAGGGGGATATAACAAGAAGTCCACGTTAGAAGTCAAGGAGAAAGAAGAAGAACTCGAAGCAGTAGGAGGCCAAATCAGATTATGACAATTCAGATGGAGGAAAGGAAGTAGCTGGGGCAATCCCAAAGACAACGCTACAATGGTTGCAAAGGGAGGATGATAACAAGAAACTGAGGAAGTAGATTGTACATTGGAAGTGAATTGTACTTAGGATGGATTGGGTCGTGCTGGATTGAAAATTGTATCGTGTATGCAAAATAGCAGATGAGAACTTGGATAAGAGACTTGCCAGAAAAGAGAAAGAGAAACAGTCATTGAATCCGGAATCGGGGACCTAAAAAAAACACCAAGCCTAGTAAAGAATTTGAAAGTCCGGTACGAGCGATGTTGATTTCAACCCCGTTGTTGATAGCAACAGTCCGCGAGTAGAGAAGGGACGGACCAGTTGTCAGCTAGCAGCACGCCAAGTGATGGGAAAAGATCTTCCAGCGTTTTCCGGGAATCCGGAAGAGTGGTCCTTCTGGATTAGCAACCTCGAGAGGTCAACAGCTAGACGTGGATTCTTCCACGACGAAAATTTGATCCGGTTCCAACGCTGCCTGGAAGGTTCAGCATTTGAGGTGGTGCGCAGCAGGCTTCTTTCTCCGAATAGCATTCCAAATGTGATCAAAATATTGAAGTTACGCTATGGTCGACCAGACACTTTAAGGAAAGCACTTACGGAGAAAATTTGCCATCTTCCACCCCCAAACATGGACAACTCGGAAAACATAGTCGACTTCGGCATGGCGGTGAAACATTTTTTAAGTCAGCAATCACACCTAAAAAACCATCGCCGCTTCACGATCTAGTTTGGAAACTTCCTGTAGATTACAGGATGAAGTGGTCAGCGTTCAAAAGTTCCGTCGTGGAGGTGAACATTGAGACGTTTGGATCATTCATGTCATTCTAGGTACAGCTGACGCGTTCGAAGTGATGGATGACGCAACGACCGGAAAGACGAACAAAGGAAGTTAACATAAGACCAATGACCGAGGGTACGTTCAAGCTCATGCAGAGTGTCCTTCGGCTGGATGATCTTCGACGAACAACAATGTAGAGAACAGTACTATTACATCGACGAAACAACCGTAAAAGATGTGTACCTTCTGTAAGTGAGAGGAATACAAAGTGGCGAATTGCTTCAAGTTCAAGGCGCTAAATATTGCTAAGCTGTTCATAGTTGTCAACCAGAATTGTTTGTGCAGAACTTGCCTGAATCAACACTATTAGACGATGCAGTTGCTGTGAAACTGGGAATCACTGGAATGGTTGAAGCATTGAAAACAATTAACTAGGAATTTTACCCGGAACGAACTGAACTCTAAACGGATACGGATGGAGATTTTTGGATGCGATATGAGGAAACGGTTCAACGCACTGTTCAACGCACGAACTGTAACGAGTTTGCGACTACCGACACAATCACTGCGTTACCACGACTTGGCAACCAGTAATCCACATCTTCGAGGTTTGCCGATCAGCGATTACGAAGACAAACCGAAAACTCCGTTGAAGATTGCAGAAGGAGGTGGGACTCTACCCAAGTGTCGGCTTGGCTGGGGTATCTACGGATGCGCACAGACAGTTTAGAAACCATTCACTTGTTGGATTACGTTTCAGGATGGACCAATCTAGAGTCAAACATAAGTCAGCTAGTCTACGATTACAATACTCAGGACAATTCGAGCGTACTGCATCAACTGGCTACAATCGATTCAGATGAAGAAAATCTGGATTAGAAACTGGTTTGAAACTGGTATGCTGTGGAAGTGGGATGACAGCGAGTTTCCGGATAGCTACGGGATGACGTGCCAGCGCTTGCGCTCGCTGGAGAGACGACTCAGCAAAGAACCTCATCTAACCAAGAGAAGGGCTGTGATCATCAAGCTACGGTGGAAGAACTAGGCAACACTAGCAAGGCCCTACATCGTCGAAGCATTAAAATGAAAATGAATCGCTTTTGAATTAATTTCACTCCATTTCAATTAGCTATCGTGTGATGAATAAATCTTACTCTCACCGTTTCACTCCCAATTCAAACTCCCCTGTCAAACGTAAGTAAACTTAAATTTGCAATCTAGCCACCTTCGGAAGCGTTTCAATTGAAATTCAGGCTTGCTTCAAACAACGTGGTGAAAGACCGTGAAATTGATTTGATTTCATGCCCCCCACCCCGAGCAGTGGTTGGCAAACACAACGAAACATGCGTGCCAGTGTTGCTAGAAGGATTATCATTTGACGATGCACGCATTGCTGTAACTTTGCTCGACAAAATGCTCCCCGAGCTGACAAGCGCGTTTCTGTTTGATACTGCGGTGACTTATTGAAGTTGCATTTGTTGCATTTGCGCTAGGAATCGCGTGAAAGCAACATAAATATCAGACATTTCATTTATTATTTCATAAAATAGTTGATTATTGTTTTCGGAGCTGCCATTAATTTATCTGATGCCACTGTTTCTATACTTCAAAACAATGAATATCTCAGAAATAAATATAAATCCGCGCGTATTGCATGAATTTCAATTGTCCTGCTTCACACTAGTTTGACACCGAAGGCTAAAATAAACACCGATGAATGAAAAGCTAAGTCAAAAATGTTTGTTTGAAGATTGTTTTGCTGAAGCTGACCAAGAAGTGGGTGTCAAAAGAAGATAACGTGTTTCAATTGAAAGGGATGAATGTTAAGTTAATCGTCCCACGACGATTTTCAATTGGAAGTGAAATTTTATGACCCTGAACACTAGTCCGGAACAGTGCTGGTATCTGCTGTTGGGAGTGGTGCTCAACCCTAAGAAACCTGGACAAGTACAAATCATCTAGGATGCTGCCGCGAAAGTGAATGGTATGTCGCTGAACTCGGCATTATTAAAAGTCCTGACTTCCTCACGTCGCTGATTGCGGTTTTCATTCCACTTCCGCTTTAAAGCATATGCACTGACGGGAAATATCAAAGAGATGTTTCACCGCTTTTCCATCATGCTATCAATCTTCCAGTTCTTCCGATATCTCTGGCGAGATCAAGTGACTCTAGACGTTATAGTCTATGCTATAGACGTATATATATTTGGAATTCGAAACTGAATTTCCAAGAACGATAACAGCAATCATTCAGTACCACTACAAGGATGACTTCCTGGACAGCTTTCCGACAGCTGAAGAAGCAGTAAAAGTGGGAATTGAAGTGAGGCGGATCCTTGCAGAAGGCGAATTTGAGATTCTCAACTTTCTCTCCGGCGATCCAGCGATCGCAGCGCTCGTCGGTGCAGCATCGATAGAGGAGGAGAAGTCCTTCAAGGCGGAAAAAGGAGAAAACGTCGAGTCTGTCCTAGGAATAAAGTGGATCCCAGGTGCTGATGAGCTCACCTACACTTCCATATGACGCGACGATCTCAAATATAGCCATCCAAGTGCCGAAGGTTTGGGCCGAAGGGTCTTAGATTTTTACGAAACCTTGTCCACGCCTTACGCGTTCATGAATATTTGAACAAAATATATATTTAAAAAATTCCGGGTGGCCAGTTTTCCTGGAAAACGCCAATTAAAGCTTTCCGATTTTCTCTAACATCACTAACTTCAAAAATTCATAACTCAAGAACGATTCTTCGGAGAACAACAAAGCCCAACCATTATGCTGTAACCCCTTTGACCTAGAAGGTAACAAAGCGGTAAAAACTCATTTGCGTTCGATTACTCAGACTAATTTAGATAAGTTACGTTCCAGACGCATAGATTGGGTAGCGAATAAAGTGAAATTATGTACGAAATGTCGCTTAAGGTTTACAAATACTAGTGAGAGGAACATTTCCGTAACAGTTTCTGCAGAAGCAAAAATTTAGGAACAGATTTCACCTCGATCTTCGTCGGTTTTTTCGAAGGAAACACCTTCCACGGGTGAACCCTATGCGTGGACAACGTTTCGTAACAATCCGGGACCCTTCGGCCCAAACCTGTACGATAATAAAAAAAATCCCATCGTGTAGTTATGAGTTTATTCGATCCGTTAGGGTTGATCAGCTTCTTCTTGATCCACGGGCGAACATTGATGCAGATGACATTTAACGTGACAAACCGATGCTTACAGCGGAGAAACATCAGAGAGAGAAAGGGAAAATTTATTACAAACACGTAGGACCTAATTTTAGACTGTTCAAGCAGTGTGTACCGAGGTTTCCAGGGTTTGAATCAGTCTAAAGCAGCGAAGTTCTGGACAGTTTCGAGGATTGGCTGTTTTTGGCACGTATTTGACCTCGTGTACCTTATACCATTCCAGGACGGATATCGCAGAGTGAAAAGAAGCCAAATCAGGCCAAAACTGAGCTCGTGGCTTCTGATAAACGGTAGCAACCGCGTTTGCAGACAGTCTTTCTCGTACACATCCTTATTGATAGTGCCGGTAGAGAGGAAACTTTTAGATTTTTGACCCCAACTACACATGGCCTGCCAAATCAAATACTTCTTTGGGAATTTGGATACCTTCTTTGTGCGGAAATGCTCGGCAACGGCGTTCCTTTGCATTGCGGTGTAAAAAGCCAGACCGGGAAGCTGTTTAATGTTTCGTCGTGCATTATGATACAAGAAAATGTTTTTAAAAAATTGGTGTAAAGCTCCTTAGCACAACTTTTTGCAGTGAAATTTTGCTTGTCATCAGGGAAAAAGATCGAAGTAGGTCACGCTCGGAGAATGACGTGTGTGCTTTGCTGCTTGTCACTTTTTTTTTCGAGAAAATTTGATAGTGGAATTGATGAGTAGTGTTAAACGTTATTTTGATGAAGATTCGGTCACCAAAACGTTAAATGTGGTCTACCACGAGGCTCTTGCCTGGTGTGGAAACAAAGTGTCTCCGCTGGAGACGGAATTCCAGAAATACAGCTTTGCGGCAGGAGGAGCTCGTGTTCAGCCGCGTCACTCAAAGATGTTTGATTCATGATCCAGAGCAACGGAATGATCTGAAAATCCGGATGTCCTACTCCCATTTTTTTGTTTTTTTTTTTTTTTGAGAATAGTTTTTGTGTATGAAAATTATATTTTTGGTGTGCTTGAAATTGTGAGTTGATAATATGGAGGGAATGTGTGACTTCCGGTCCTCACAGGTTCCTATCTCATGCCTCTGAGAGTTGTGCGATCGCAGAGGATTGCCAGCTGAAACGTGAAGACGCTGCTTGGCGTGGCATGGGCAAGGTTGCCAATTTGACAGTATAGAGGTGAGAGGAGGCTACTGAGGATCGTTTTCCTCTTAATCATATTGTATAATTACATTCTCGTTTAATTGATGGTTTCAGCACGCTTTGGAATCATCTTTGCATTCCAAAACCATTTAGTTTGAGAACAAATGGATCAATTAAAGGCTCCATTTGTTTTTTAGCATTTCAGCGTTTCTGAATTTCAACTGCTATTTTCATAAAGGACTGGCATGTGACGGTTAGCAGTAGAAGACTATATTTAAATAAATTTGGTTATTGGTGTTGTGATTGGATAAGCCATTTGTTTCAGAAGTTGTCAAAGCGGGCTCTTCAATAACTTATACTGCTGTTCTTGGAATGTAACAGGAGGAGGATACGGAAGACTTTTTAAGGGATGTCTTTTGGAGTAGTATGTTGTTTTTCAGAAGAAGAAAACATCAATGCATCTTTTGATTGAGGTTTTATCTGTGATAGTTACAATGATCTACTCTGTTTTTAAGCTTTTCCAGGACCTTCGGGATATAAAGCATACCTTTTTCAGTCACAGACTAGGGTATGTCAGATGTATTTTGTACACACATGATCTTTATTTTTTTTTAAATGGATGTTATTTATTATTTCATTATATTATTTTCATCACATCATTGTGTATGATTTGAAATCATATTAAATTTTCAGAATGTTAAACTTCAACTGTTATAAACATGTTAATATATTTGCGTTTTAAGTATCTAAATATTATATTTATTCATTGATATTATTAATAGGATACATACAAGTTTTCACATACATGAATTCATGTTTAAGTTGAAGGTTGGCTACAGCATCAATTGAAGTCCGTTGGGTGCACGAGCGGTTTTTTTTCTTCATATTATTGCATAGTGAATGAATAGTGAATGAAAATAATGAAATTTTCTCTGCGCCAAGGTTTCAAGGAAGGTGATTCCAGGTTGTATAGATATTTTATTGCCTCGTATCATTAAGTATTTTTCTATTGATTTAGATCAGCGAATATTATTTTATTTAATTTTTATATTAATAAATGCTGTTCTACCAACCACAGCCAGCAAACCAACGACAGCAACCACAACAACCACAGCCAGCGAACCAACAACATCCAGCAAATCAGCAACAACAGCAACAACAAACTCAAGATATCGAACTGCAGCAAAGCCAAAACATGCTGCCTCCAATTAGGAACACAGACAGGCAATTTGAACTTGACCCGATGCGGCCACCTATTGTACGCCACACTGAACAATCGGCGGAAGGGTCGGACGTTTTTTGCGGGCCAGACTACGCGACCCAAGAATAATGAAAATCGTCCGCCTATACCTTGCCTATATGAAGGACAGTCTGCGTAGAAGGAATGACGTCAACAAGCATCAAAATACTGCTTGCATCCGAAGACCTTTCAACGGCTCCAGACCATCTGCAACGCATCTTCGCAGAAGTTCATCAGGAGTATGGAATGAATGCAACTGAAGCAGCAGCCGATCTGGAAACTTATCAGCGATTCCTATCCAGCGAACGGACGCACCGCCTGCAGCAACTGTGCGAGAGCACAACCAAATTTCACTCCTCTTCACATTTTCGGAAGTTATGACGCCTTCTTTGGAAGCAGATATGAATGAAGAGGTATATAGTGATAATAATAATATTTTGTCAACCGACACACTTTCAACAATTTCTTCATGTAAACAGAATGCGACTGAAATTCTGATTTACTGTCAAAATTTCAATCGCATGAAAAGCCCAGCCAAAATGAAGGAAATTTATAATAATTTATTAAGTTCGTCCTTTTCGGTTATTCTGGCAACTGAAACTAGCTGGGACGAAAGCATGAAGAAATATTTGGAAGTGTGTAGGATGTATTTCGAAACGATAGGAACCTTCATGAGTCTGAGAAGAAATCAGGTGGTGGAGTCCTCATAGCTGTTTCTGCCAATTTTAATTCAGAAATTATTACAACTACTAAATTTAATGAATTTGAGCATGTACGGGTGAAATCTTTCATAGCAGGTGAAACACACGTGTTAGCCTCTGTGTATTTTCCACCATTTAATGCTAATAAAATAACATAGGAAAAGTTTTTCAAATGCGCAGAAAAAATATTATCTGAACTCCCTCCTGAAGTAAAAGTTCACATCTATGGGGACTTTAATCAAAACAACGCCGACTTCATTTTAGACTCTGAAAATGAAAACATTCTTCTCCCAGTCGTTGGAGATAATATCACTTTACATTTCATGTTTGATGAAATTGCTAAATTAGGTCTGAATCAAATTAAGCATGTAAAAAAACAAGGAAATTGCTATCTAGACCTCCTTTTAACGAATATTCATGAAGAATTCTGTGTGACCGAATCATTGAACCCATTATGGAAAAACGAAAAGTTTCACACAGCAATTGAATATTCCCTATTCATACATCAAAGACCCAACGACTACGAATATGAAGAAGTTTTTGAATACAAGCTCGCGAACTATGAGAATATAAAAAACAAATTAAACTGTATGAACTGGCAACAAATTTTTAGGGACGAAGGAAATGTCGAAACATCTGTTGGCGTCTTCTACGAAATCCTATCCAACAACATCTCACAAGAGATTCCATTAAAGAAAAAACGACGTCACGGAAACACTAAACATCCAGTCTGGTTTAACAGAGAAATCAAAAGTATAAAGAATCGCAAACGAAAAGCCCACAAAATTTACAACAAAAAACACAAAAGCAGTGAACATTTAGCAACTAACTTGGAAATATGCGATCAATTGAACTTGGCAATCAGTAATTCATTTGAAGTATTTAATGCAAAAACTGAGCTTGAAATTAAGTCCTGTCCAAAGAACTTCTCTAATTACGTCAAAACAAAATTAAAATTAGACAATTTTCCATCAACAATGCATCTTGACGAACAGGTTGGCGATAACTCGGAAAAAATCTGCAATCTTTTTTCAAATTTTTTTCAAGAAATCTACACGACATATTCGTAAAAATATCGCGACCGCGATTACTTTGCATTTTATCCAGAATATCCAAGGAATATTGATGTCAGCCAACTTCAGGTTCAGGATATTTTGCAGGGTTTAAAAAATTTAGACCCCTCAAAAGGCCCTGAACCTGATGGAATTGCTCCAGTATTGATGAAGAATCTTGCGAAAGAATTTACATCTCCTTTGTTTAGGCTTTTCAATATGTCACTGGAATCAGAAATTTTCCCAACAATATGGAAAAGTTCATTCTTAGTGCCTATTTTCAAATCTGGCTGGAAATCTGACATACGTAATTATCGTGGAATCGCTATTATCTCTTGCATTCCCAAACTTTTCGAGGCAATTGTCAATAAAACATTATTTCTTCAAATCAAAAATCGAATAACAGACAAACAACACGGTTTTTTCGAAGGCCGCTCAACATCCAGGAACATACTAGAATTTGTAAATTATTCACTGAATGCAATGGATAATGGGAACCATTGAAGCTCTTTACACAGACTTTAGCAATGCATTCGATCGTGTTGACATACCAATGTTACTTTTCAAACTGCAAAAAATTGGAATTGAGTCTGGACTCTTGAAGTGGCTTGAATCATATTTAACTAACCGGCAACAAATAATAAAATTCAATGAAAAGAAATCAAATCCCATTCAAGTTACTTCAGGAGTCCCCCAAGGCTCCCATTTAGGACCACTTCTTTTTATTTTATACGTCAACGACATTTCCTTTGTCCTCAAAAATCTGAAAATGCTAATTTATGCCAGCGACAGAAGCTTGGAAATCAAAAATAAAGAAGACATCAATATATTCCAGTATGAAATTCATACATTCTACATCTGGTGTAAGAAAAGCTTATTGGAACTGAATGTAAAAAAATACAATTTAATTTCTTTTAGCAGAAAATTAACAACAACCAACATTGTAATTGCATTAGAAAACCAGAATGTAGAAAAGTGTGAAAAAGTGAGGGATTTAGGAATTATCTTAGACTCTAAACTTAATTTCATAGACCACTACAACACTATCATACACAAGGCAAATAGCATGTTAGGGTTTATTAAACGCTTCTGCTACAACTTTCAAGACCCGTACACTATTAAAACTCTATATATTGCCTATGTGAGGTCTATACTGGAATATTGCAGCATTGTGTGGTCTCCTCGTCCAGGTATACATGAAGAAAGAATAGAATCAGTACAAAAGCAATTTCTATTATATGCTCTTCGTAAGCTAGGCTGGGCCTCACATCGTCTTCCATCATATGAAGCTCGCTGCATATTGATTGACATCCAAACATTGAAAGAACGACGAGAATATGCGATGGTTTCATTTGTAAACGATATCGTTTCGCAGCGTGTTGAATCAGCCGAACTACTTTCCAAATTAAATTTTTATGCACCAATTAGACGACTTCGAAATCGTAATTTATTTGCTCTAAGCCATCATCGCACAGAATATGCTAAAAATTGACCAATAAATAGCATGATGGATTCCTATAACCAACACTGTGAAGCCATTGACTTTACAATGTCTCGGTATAAATTGAAACAGTATTTTAAGTCCCTGAGGATACAAAACTAATTAATTTTTATATTTATGTATAGTTAAGAAAAAAGCTTTCTGTCTATGTACTAGTCTACAAATGGTTGACGAGATAAATAAATAAATATTTTGCAACATTTTTTGTATTATTTTCCCCGGTTTCTAATAATATTTTTTTCCCCGCCCCCCCCCGGGCCGCCCGCCCCGCCACCCGCCCCCCCTTCCAAACTTTCTCCGGGGTGTCCGATATCCTGGTCACGGCACCAATTGTTTCGTCCAGGGTTTGACCAGGCCCTACCGTTGTGATTTACTTTTAGATACGACGATGAGACAACGAATGAAAACAACGGACTACTTTGTCGATGATAATTTATTACCACCGAGAGGCAGCGTGCCAGCTCGGTGGGTATGAACAAGACGATAATACCACTAAAACACCACTAAACTACATGGGGCGATGTGTCCCTTTTATATGGGACACGAAGTACGGATAGTGCCGTGCGCACCGCATCATTACAATGATGCATGAATAGATACGGCGCGCCGACAGTGATGTTCCACGCTGCCCACTTTAGCTACAATAAAAGCATCAGGCTGTTTGCCTGCTAGCCGCACTCAACTGGGTGGAAACAATACACGCTCCTGGGGGGACGCGTGTTTGGTGCTATCCACACAACAGCAAGCACGCTGTGTGCTGTTTGAGATCGAACACTATGAGATCCACTACAAATGAGTAAAATGGTGTAAGGAATCGGAACAGCACATCGACATTTAAGATAAACTATTCTATATGACAATTCACCTTTTTCAACTTTTCTTTACGTTATTCGTACGTTACGAAGGGATATTCCCTTCACTATATTTTGTATACTTTTCTATATGACATTGCATATTGATTTTATATGTTTATTATAATCATTACCATATTTTTCATTACTCGGATTTTTATTATTTATTTAAATATGATTTTATTATTCTTACCTCGGAGCGTATGGTACGGTATGTCCACGCATCCTTCCTCCCCTGTAAATTCACAAATTACGTTGTGGTTCAAATCTATTCTTTTGAATCCAACTCATTTTACAGAATCATCTTTTGCGGATAATGCAACGCAGTAGGCCTGGCCGCTTTGACGCTTGTATCATTTCTTTGATGTGCTGCAAGCATCAATATTGACAAAAAAAATAATTGGGCGTCATCTAACCCAATTATTTCTCATACTGGCTGCGTTTGTATTAGATTAGATTAGATTAGATTAGATGAGATGAAATTTTGCTTGTCATCAGGCTTGGGCACCTTTTTCACTTTGTACGCCTTCAGTCCTTGCCTCTGCTTCACTTTTTGTACGTATGATTTTGACATGCGAGCCACAGAAAGATTGGGATGTTTCTCAATAAGGGCCTTTTTGTCCATTTGTCGGGAGCATACTTTCCGATTTGTTCCACTTCCACAGTTAAGCGCTTGTCAAATGATTTGCAAACACAAAACACGGTACTTTTCGGTAGTTTTAGTTTCTTGGCAAGATCGCGTACCGATAAACTCGGATTTGGCTGCCGTTCGTACAAAACGCGTTTGCGCACTTCCATTTAATTCGACGCCATATTACTGAATGTAACAAGAATGTAAACATGTTGTACCACGAAATAAAGTGGAGAGTTTCAGCTGTCATAAAAGTGAAACTTTTTAGCGATCCGTGAAATAATTCAAAATCTACACTGAAAGAAAACTGTCCGAAATTTAACGTGGACTTAGGCTTTAATACTCATGGTTCTTCAGATTTCTACCAACGGCACATAGCCTTGTTAGCAATAGAGTACCTACAACTACATATCGCTTCATATTATAAATCCTTATCAAAGCTGTTAACCATTTAGTTCAATTTATTTCGTCGTTAAAAATGACAGATAGGAAAACCTTTTCTTCTTCGAATTTTTCAAAGAGTTCGCTTGAGCTAAATTGATGAAAATTCTCATCTGAACTATATTATTTGTGTTTCATCCTTTGGAAGTCTTTTCAATGCTCGCAAATCCAGAGTAACAATTTTGGTTATACATTGGTCGGGCAGGCCTTGCTTTGAAAACCTCCACAGAAAAAAATAATTAAATTGAACAGGCGCGTAAAATTTCCCCTCGTTTAATTCCATACCAAAGAAGGCGTAAACAACGAAATTGTTTGCAATCTTTCATACAACAGGCTAGATTCAGGCGTTATCTGGCTTACACTTACATGAAATATCCCATTATTTTCTGCCAAATCTAGCATTCCCATTTATGTGCATTAGAATACGCAGAAAATTCCATGTTTCTTTTTATCTGTGATCGATTCTTTAACCCATTCAGACTTCTTCACCTCTTCACAATTTTACAGGGAACGTACCAAGCACACCGAAAAAAGCGAATTGAAAAGATTCAATTCACATTCGCGTTGAAATTCCAAGTACGACTCTTTAAAATGTAACGCCAGCTATGAAATCCGCTTTCCAATTATTTCAGTCGAAATATTTTACATCAAAAGCATGAAAACAACTCCCGCATTGTATGTTGGAACAAAACCCCGCTCCGATTTACGGCTATTGATGATTGTTTGATATAAATAGGGAATGGATATTAAATATATGAAAAGAGTAATTATGCGAGCATAATTGTTGAATATTGTGTGTGAGAGCTTTTCAACGAAAATCGACCCAACAGCGTTGTTAGTGGGCAACCAATTGTGTTTGGAATAACCGTGTCCTGAATCTATAATGATCTTGTTTGTGTGGCGTTCCGTTTGCACCAGGTTCAGGATAATTGCTTTCACCGAAAAAACGAAAAACAAACAATTGATCGAAGATTATTCTTGACTCAGGCCTGGCATACGACCTGTTCCGGAGGCCTGTTTTTCCGCTCTAAGAGCCTAATGAAAAATGAATAAACAATCACCTCCACACTCGCGCCCTTGAAGCTCCAGGTGAATAGATGGACGGTGCGGTGGAAAAGCTGTTGTTGGACGACCGTCATTTTGAATGACGGCTGTGTTTAGCGCTCCCAATGGGGAACAAGTGGCGCCTCACGGTTTGTAAATGAAAAGAGCAAAAATCAATTTGCAACCTGTAAATGAGGTTATATTGTGAATGCAAAAGCAAACGTATTTGTATAAAAGGTATTATTCGCCGATCGATGATGCTTAAAATCTTTGTACTTATTCAATGGATTTTGTTGATTTTTCTGATTAGAGGACAGAACAGAAACAGTATTGAAACCAATTGAATGGAATTGTGCCGTAAATTAAATAGAAGAATTATAATCTATTTTATTTGGCGTATGCAGGACATGAGAACCAATCAAAACAGTCCAGAAAATGTCGAATTGAAAAGAAGAGAAACATTCGAAAGCCTTAGAGCTTCAGCCAAACAACTATACTGATATCTCTTTGGCGTTGCTTGGCAATATGTTTGGCTTGAAGCGTACTTAGCATCACAAAAGAAAGTCAAAAGCCAACCAAAACTCCTATCGGAATGATCGGCAGCCAGTCGTTGGGTATATTTCGGACGACCAGGGTGGCTATTTCCGAACGTACTCCGAAAACAAAAGCTTACATTAAAATCGGACCACCCTCTCCACCCCATTCAGAGCAACACATTATTGCGAAGAGTTTAGACCGTATGCACTTTTGCTGTTTAGTGTCTGCGAGCAAAGCAAAGAAGCCTTGCAATGTGTAGAAGAAAAAAAAATCAAATAAACGGGAAAAATCCCAAGAATCAATGACTAACAAAAAGAGAACCACATATCGGAAAACAGCTCACCATTATTGGGAATAAACACGGGAAAAAAACGAAGCAAATCCCAACAAAAGAAAGCACTTTTTTACTCGGCCCAGAACTCTTTGGGTGATTTTGAATGGAGCACCAAAGATAAAGAGCCAACTTTCTTTTCCGATCGCAGTTGGCTATACAAAAGTGGCTGTGATTTCTTTCTTCTTCTTCTTTTTCCTGGGAACGAGAATCGATTTCCCAATAATACAAACATTCCCATACACAATGGAAGGCATACTCCCATATAATCCCATCCACGACGAATAAATATATGTCAGCACACGATTGGTGGATATAAATTTCAATGAAAGAGCAATCCTTTGAATACATTGAAAGAAGTTCTGAAAGGAGCCAGTTGTTCGATCAAGAATTTAAGTTTAAATAAATTATTCCTTCAGTTACCAGCAGGAAGAGCGTTTAAAAATTTAATTCAATCAAAAGAGAACACCAGCGACATAGGAAGAAACATTTCAATCGAAAAAAAAACCCCAGCAGGCACCGACTGGCGATGATTACTTCCGTTGGATTACGCTAGCCCTGAAGGGAAGCGGTTTTTCTTTTTCACTCTCCGAGCTGCTGTGATGCGAAATTGTTTAAGAAAACAAGGATTGCGTCCCGGCTTACTGCTTTCTGTTGGTGGCTGTAGCAGTCACTTCAGGGCTTACTTGAAAGAGAAAAATCCCACAGAGAGCTTATCGCATGATTGAGCTTGTTACAGTTGCGTAATGAGTGAGGGCTTTTTTTCGGAACTGGAGGGCAAATTTTTCACTTTGTAATTAAAAGACTACAATGGACAGCCCCAATGTGGTTGTACGCAAAGCTGACGTAGGGCTACGTACCAATATGTAATGAATGTCATTAGCCTGTTTTAGAAAAGAGGTGACATTGATTAACTGGAACAAGCGATTATCTGTCAAAGCCTTGCAAAAAGCCATTCCAATTGAGCAGAAGACCTGTCAAATAGATGTTATTTTGCCTCTTTCTTAATACAGGCTATCTCATTATGTTATGCTAAAAAATTTAAAAAAGCTGATGGTTTAACTTCCTCAAAGTCATTCTGAAATGCTGATGACGTTTTAGTATCCCGATCGATACTATCCACGGCACCAGAGAAATGGGAAGCCAGGTATGTGGTGATGACCTTGATGATGATGATGATGATGATGATATAAAACTAACATCTATTGTAGCAAGGTAACTTCCCATAGCAGTGGAATAATCTGAAAAACGATTTGATCAGGATTCTAATATTGTTTGTGATCATCAAGCTCCTGTATGAAGGGCCAAAAACGTTTGGGCGGGCCCGTAAGCAGAGACACTTACGCGAAACCCGCGAATATAGGGAAAAGAATCTCCTTCCAAAAGCAAGTTCACACGCACAGCACTAGAATCGAGCCCCCGATTGACAGAATAAACCCAATAGATGGGGTCGAAGAGCCCGCCCTCGTTCCGCGAAATGTTAACAATCGGGAGGAGGCAGTCCCATGCTCCCTATCCAAATCGTTTCACTTGGGTGCCCTGATGGTCCCTCCCTTTCCCCGTTATATGTTATTTAATATTTAGTATATTTTGTACACACAATATTAGGATATCATTATAGACAAACATGCCAATTTATTCAAATTTCAAACTTGAATGATACTACCAATGGATTGTTACTGAAAAATAAATAAAAATCAGATATGAATTAATATCCTTCTTGTCCTGGAAAAGCTGAAAACAGAATAGATCATTCCAAATATCACAGATAAAATTTCAATAAAAGATATTGTTTTAAAAGACATGTAGTAATATTTTTTCTTTATGCTATTCTAGTAACATTTCAAAGATAGCAATTGGAGTGAACGAAGAGTCCTGTTTGATGATTCCTGAAATAAATGGCTTATCTTACCATAATGCCACTAAACACAATATTAAAATATAATCTTACATTGCTTATAAGCACATGCCAGTCTTTTATGAATATAATAGTTGAAGTTCAGAAACGCAATTTTGAATTTAATGTTATGCTGAAATGCTGAAAAACAAATTGAGCCTTTGCTGCTTGTCATGTTGTTCCAGAGTCTTACATGGTTTGAGAATGCAAAGATGATTCCAAAGCGTGCTGAAATTGTTAATAAAATGAGAATGCAAAATATTTAATATGATTTAGAGGTACACGATCTTCAGTTCGCTATTGTCAGATTGACAACATTGCCCAGGCTACGCCATCCAGCGTCTCCATGTTTCAGCTGGCAGTCTTTTGTGATCATATGACTCGTGGAGGCGTGAGGTAGGAACTTGTGAGGACGAGAGGTCGGCCGCACCCTCCTTCGAAGTTGTCAACTCACCATTTGAAGCCCACATTTAACTGGTAAGTGATTACACTGAAACGTCTTTCACTGAACACTGAGGTCATTTCCTTTTTTATTTCGTGTAGCTGTGTAGCTATGCCAGCAATTGCGAATTTACGACTGCTCAAAATTATTCCTCGATCAGCAATAGAATAGGGCCTATCAAAATTTGTAAACAAATGCTTCTGAGACCTTTCCTTGCAAACCGTAGGCCACCCATGCAAACCAATACCATCATTGTGTAGGGGAAAGTATCCCCTATCAATCAATAACAACTTCTTGAATATTGTTGGTGTACGCCAATATATCACCGTATATGTACATTACAAAATCAAGACAAGACTGGAGGCGGGTTGGCCGGAAACTGTCGTATGGACGGCTAGTAACTCTCAGAATACTCTGATGATTACTATTGCGGACTTGAATGAGTATGTAGGTGATTCCTAATGTTGACTTCAGACTTGGCGATTTCATTATTGAGCGGCTATGAGGGAATCTGCGAACCAAACAAACAGAGAGAATTAGACACTGGATCAGAATTCTCTTTAAAATACTGATAACACGGCACCAGTGAAATGAATTGACTAAAATGAAAAATGACCTCAGCGACACAAGAAACATTATCGAACACAGATAATAATCAAATATTATGTTATTTTATTAACATCACGAGTTCTGCAGAATACGAATGATTTATTTTTGATTTTTGAAGCGTAATAAATATTAACCATTTATTTTAACTCCATTTCAATACTTAGCAATCGAAACATTTCAGCAAACAGTAAAAATGCTCGTTTGGCTCAGATTTAGACAGTTCTCGCTGATGGATTGGCTCAACATGGCCGCTTCCGCATATCTCTGTACTCTGAGGATCACTAGTTTTCACTAACTGCGGCTTTTGTTAAACAACTAAGGATTATATAATTTTATTTGTAGGGCGTATCATCTAGGACAGGACCTGCCAGCTGTTAGTGCAAAAACAAGACCATTTAGCTGTCAAAAAAGACCGTTTCTTATTGGTCGCTTTGACAACCACCACTACCGCCTCCGTCGAGTTATTTTACAAGCAGGCAGTTTGTTGTTGGTTTGGCGGTGTTGCTAGTAGTCACTATTTTTTCACTTTTTTCGTTTGTGACAACTAGAACAAAAGTTCACTTTTGCAGTGGTTCGAAATGAAGTGCAAAGCGATAAATTGTGGTCGCAGTGACGTGTCACATCCGGGTCTCCAGTTTCATCGGTTCCCGAGAGATCCAATCGTTCGCCGAAAGTGGATGAAGGCCTGCATTGGGAACGCACGTGAGGAAGACATTCTCCTGCTCAAGATTTCGCCCCACAGCAGAATTTGCAGCGTAAGCATCAATGAAATTCAATGAAACCTCATAAATTAACGATTAGTTTGATGCAGCTTCATTTCCCGAACGGCAAAAGAAATGCCAATGGAACTTGGAATATTCCAATTGCCGTCACTCCGCCGGATGAAGAGTGGCAGGAAATGGAGGTGGTTGAGAAAATTTATGGTGATGAGCATAGTGGAACAGGATATGCTGCATCAAATGGAGAATTTACGGATTATGAAATAGTGGAAAACATTGACCAGGTACCTATGCTAGGAGGAGATGCTATGTCACAGTCTCGACTACGAGGGGAAATTTTTCGTTTGAGAGAGCAAGTTACCAAGCTTAAGAGGTAATTTGCTAAATATTCGATTGGATGGAATGCTTTCAGCTTCATTGAATCACATCTTCTACTTTAGATCGATTCGTCGTTGGAGAAGTCGTTACGGCAATCTGGTTGCGCGAAAGAAAACAGATGATTCGGATGTCGTAGATTCGAACTCGTTGGATATTGCCTGTAAACAAATTTTCAACGACGATCAATTGAAGCTTCTCTCCGGAAAAGTTCGTCAAGTGAAGCAGTGGTCGGAAGCAACGATAATGGATTCGCTGCAAATCCGATTTGCATGTCAGGGTGGCTACGACAAGCTAATAAAAAGAGGCTTTCCGCTCCCATCGACTAGAACACTGCTGCGTCGAATTGCAGACGTTCACTTTCCTCCTGGTATAATTAAATCATTCTAATGTTCTGTAAAAGTTTTAGTTGATGGTTTCGAAAAATTTAGGTATCCTTGAAGATATTTTTGGACTGCTGAAATTCAAAGTGGCTGGCATGACAGAAATTGAGCGGGATTGTGGACTGGTTCTCGACGAAATGAGCATCGACGAAGCAGAAGAGTGGTGTGCAAGCACTAAACAGTTCGTTGGAAAGACGACTCTGCCTCCATCTGATGACTTAGCGTCTAAAGGCTTGGTTTTGATGCTTGTTGGAGTTGCTGAACGGTGGAAGCAAGTTGTTGCGTACGAGTTTACGAAAGCATCAATTCCTCCAGAGCAACTCAAGAAGCTAGTGTTGTCCGTTATTGAAAAATCGGAAGAGCTTGGCTTGCGAGTACAGTTTGTTACCTCTGACTCCGGTTCCGAGAATCAAAAGATGTGGAAGGATATGGGGCTGAACATCAAAAACCAGAATATCTTGTCTGATCTGGAACTGCAGCATCCCATCGACAACAGTCGAAAACTGGAGATCGTGCCCGATCCAGTCCATGTTTTTAAAAATGCAATTCATGGATGGATCAACAACAGATTTCTCGTCGTTCCAAAATGGTATGTCAATAAAAATGGCCTTTCATCGGATATTGTGCATCGGGATCATCTGAAAGAGTTGGTCGAATTCGAGGCAGGGAATCAATTGAGAATGGCTCATAGGTTATCTCCAGCCGACGTGGCGTTTGATGTTCCTGTTTCGTCTGTCGACAAAATGAAAGTATCTAACGCAACAAAATACTGCAATCGAGCGGTTGCTGCTGCGCTACGCGTAGTGGCTTCCGAGAAAAACCGACATGAACTGCTAACCACAGCATGCTACATTGAGGACATGTCAGACTGGTACGGAACACTCAACAATCGTTCGGAAGATCATGCGCTGCGCCAATCAGACCCAAAAGCTTTACAGGTAAGGATTCCACGATATCATAAAAACATCGATACTTTTACTTCAAAGCAATAGCGAAAGAAAGTATCGATACCAGGAAAATATCGTATCGAACATATCGATACCTACGGGGATCAAATGAATACTTTTCTGTTAGCTCAAAGTAAACTACTGAATTTATCAAATTTGTAAAGCAATTAGAATTGATCTTGTAAGGTATCTTCTAAACATATTTTGAAAATTTAGCAAGTTGGCAGTCATTTTTAGACATACCTCGCCATACAATTTTAGACTGCAAATGAGGTCTATCACCTAATTTTGGGTGTAACACAAATTACTAGTCACCCTGTATATGATAGGGGTATTAGTATTTATGAATTTAAGGAGATACGCCAGGATTTACATGAGAGGCTAATGATTTCATTAGCACTCATTACAAAGAGTATTCATTTGAATCAAATATTTTCAATTCATACCTTCTTGGTATCGCATTGAAATGTAACAATTACAATTATTTTATCCCTAACAATAGGAAACAATAAACCGTCTTGAAAATACCACTCGTTTAATTTACGATGTACGTGTTGGAGAATTATGCCGATGGAAACCGTGGA
Source organism: Aedes koreicus (assembly GCA_024533555.2). Classification (NCBI taxonomy): domain Eukaryota; kingdom Metazoa; phylum Arthropoda; class Insecta; order Diptera; family Culicidae; genus Aedes; species Aedes koreicus. Next base: position 48,263 of record JAHHFK020002676.1, on the reverse strand, counting down.
AGACTGGACTAGTTATATGCACGAAAGCCATTATCCGACTGATCTTACGATTTTTTGCTAGTGGTCACAAGAGGATCTTCACTTCCCGCTTTGTTCAAGACTGTCTGGAGAGCCTTTTTTCAGCTATAAGATCCAAGCAACGTCGACCCACACCACGGGATTTTGGTAGAAACTTAAAGACAGTAACATTATCGCAGTATATGGCTCCTGTTCCAAATTCGTCATACTCATTTGACGACCAGGAACATCTGGTAGGAATGGCAGATTTTCTTTTTCAGCGTCGCAAGCAATCCAACGAGCAAAATACAACAGCATCAGATCGACAGATGACAGTTGTCGACAACAGTGATGCAGTAGATATGGATTATGAAATGCTGCAGGAAGTTTCCGGTGAGGTGCTGGACCGAGGAGAGCTGAATGCGCTCTTCTACGTTACGGGCTACGTGTTAAAAAGTCTAGCGAATAAGGGTACTGTTTGCAAGCAATGTGTCAAAATGACGGAGAGTCCAAAGGGTGCTCACTCCGACTATCAAAGCTTCACTTTCTATCGAGCGAACACCATTAAGAAAAACATCCACTTTCCATCCATTGATACCTTCAATTTTTTCAAAGCCATGGAAATCGTGTATCGCAATTCGATAAACTTTATCATTTCGAACAAGGATAAAAACAATGTTGAACAGAAGGTAGTGAATGAATTGGCACTCCTTCCGAACATTTTCCACTGCTCATCCTTCAAGATGACATTGGTGCGACGTTATGTATCATTCCGGCTAAAGTCAGGGCAGAAGCGTAAGCAACGGAAGAAAAAGTTCGATAGCAGAAGTATGCTATCATAGAAGCTGGAATGGTGAAGGGAGAATGCATATTTGAAATAATAAATGAGAAATATTAATCTGTTTAAAAATGTAAAGATCATTTTCTTGTGGTACCTTTTTTTAATCCTTAAAATACATCCACATTGTTTCTCTATGGCTAGCAAAACAAATATTCATTAATATTAAAGTTTGCTCTTACTAGAAAATGATATACTGTTGGGTTTTTGGATTTGGAAAAATGATACTTTCTGGAAAAATAAAGATCAGAAAAAAGCTTACGAAGATTTAAAAATAACGCGTATTATTTATTTGAATTTTTAATATCATCCTTTTCTTCCCTGTAAGGCAGTTTTGTATTCGTAGAGCCTCAAATTCACGAACCTCTCCATTTAAAATATTGACAATTGTTAAACGTTTACCTTATTGAATATTACCAAATATTAAAAGAATATTGACGAATTTTGATTATATTTTTAATTACATTATTTTCAATAGGATTACTGTGTAAACATATCTGCCAACACTGGAGCGACCCCCGTATCATAGCAATCATAAATTTATAAGAGGTCATCTCTCTCTGAGCTGACAGGTCCTGTCCTAGGTGGTGGAGTCGTCTTCCTGGCGTCGGTGATTGTATGTGGTGATGACCTTGAATGCCAAAACTAAACACTTCAACAAGATCGGTTGTCCTGTACACACACAGATAAAAAGAAACATTGAATTTTCTGCGTTATCTAATGCACATAAAGGGAATGCTAGATTTGTCAGAAAATAATGGGATATTTCATGTAAAGTTAAGTCGGATAACGCCTGAATCTCGCCTGTTGTATGAAAGACTGCGAACATTGTTGTATAGCACATGAAAGATTGCAAACAATTTCATTGATTACGCCTCCTTTGGCTTAGAATTAAACGAGGGGAAATTTTACGCGCTTGTTACAATTCATTATTTTTTTCTGTGCAGATAAAAATCATGAATTTTAACAAACGCGTAAAATTTCCCCTTGTTTAATTTCAAGCCAAAGCAAGCTTAAACAACGTTATTGTTTGCAACCTTTCATACAGTATACAACATTATTTGCAATCTTTCATACAACAGACTAGATTCAGGCGTTATTTGGCTTAAATTTACATGAAATATCCCATTAATTTCTGCCAAATCTAGCATTCCCTTTATGTGAATTATATAACGCAAAAATCTAAATGTTTCTTTCAAACTGTGTACCTTTTGCGCATTTAGATGGTTACCTGGGCCTATGATAGTAGGTCAGGACGATGTTGCACTGTAGATTGTGCAAATAATAGGAGAAACTGAAACGAATAAGACACTAATTTCTGCGTTCAATATCATTTACCGATTACACAGCTTCAAAAATAGTATAAATTTCTGTTCAATAAATCGTGTAAAGTTCGGGGACATTTAATTGTTTAGTAGGAAATAGGATTTTACATGCTCTGATATTTACATCATAATGAAAATTCAGATTTTTAACGTAGGACTACGTTTCTCTTTTCTATACCGGGTGTCATTTCAAAAACGCTCTAAGCGTTACGCAAAAGTGAACGGTATTTGAACGCTAATAACTCTCGTTTGACTGAACAGAATTACTTCATTTATACACCATTTGATCAGAAAAACTTCCATGTGTGGGATTTTTTTCGAAAGCATAAAAAAATGAAAAAAAAAGTCGGAGGATAAGACTTTTATCATTCTAATTTTTTGGTGAATAACATGAGAATTACTAAGAGTATCGATGATGTTTTGATATCAAATTGTTCGTTAAGCTCCCGTACATCAAATCTGTGCATAGGTTTGAAAATAAGAATGATAAAAGTCTTAGCCACAAACTTTTTCTTCACCTCATTTTATGCTTTCGAAAAAATATCTGAAGAAACCTTATTTTGTGAATACCTTGAGAAAACCTTAGTGTATCGATAATGTTTTGATATCAAATGTTTTGTGAGCTCCCACATATCAAACCTGTACATTGGTTTGAGAATTAAAATGATAAAGTCTTACCCTCCAACTTTATAACATTCCTGTAGTTTTCCCGCAAACGCTTGCATGCAATATGAAAAAAAAATCTGATGAATTGATATTGTATCTTTTCGTCCTTTTGTACATTCGACTTTTTGTCATTCGACCTTTTGTCCTACAGCCGTTTTGTTCCTTCAATATGTTGTCCTTTCGACATTTTGTTCATTAGACCTTTCGTACCCCTTCTTCATTTGACGTTTGGTCCATTCGAACTTTTGTCTTTAATTCTTTCATAACCTCAATTAAAAAAGAACATCAATGTCCATAAATTAATGATTCTCAAGCAATAATAAAACCCAAAATTGCAAATAACAACTTCCATAGAAAAATCCATTTCTTCCATTAAAAACCAAAAAAATCCTTTAAAAAACACAAAAAGCACTGAAATACAGAAACTTTCCATGATATATCTATTTACAATATCCATTAAAAAAAAAGTGTTGCCATATTATAATGAACGTTTTCCATTAAAAAAAAAAACTAAACATTATCCATGCTATAATATTGTACGACAAAATGTCGAGAGACAATAGGTGGAATAACAACACGCTGAATTGAAAAAAAGGTCGAATTACAAGCTGGAAGATAAAATGTCTTCACTTTATTTAAAACACTTTAAAAAAAAAACCTTTACCAAACCCAAAAACACTAGGAATAATTTTAACTAACACTTCATTTAAACAATTCAAACTTAAAGAAGGAAAAAACTGAAACACTTTTACAAACTGTCACTAGTAAAATTATCAAATTCCCTCAAATTCCGCAAAGAAAAAGCTTATCCTTTGACAGATAGGCCCATTTCGTCTGCGACTTAAACACGTCTTCAGTTTGTCTTCGACCTTTTGGTGCTACAGCCTCCTGTCCTTTCGACCAGAGCTTTAAAATCTCACATTCAAATCTCAAAATGCACCCTGAGTGAGACAATATATTTTTCATCACATGCTGCCTCTAGCGAACATGAAGTAAACACAAATTTGCCTACATGAATCTGTAGTGCAAGGTGAATCATCTGGTTTTTTGCTGCTTTACTTTCATCATTCATTCGTTCCAGAAAGCAGTGAATGTAAATAAGCGCAAACAACTTATTCAATTTCAACGTTCTACCGTGAAGAAGAAAGAACAGTCCTTCATTTGAAGAATCGATGAAGTGACAAAACCAATGTATTTTGCTTGCACGAATTTGCAGCAACTTCTTGAATCGATCCTGCAACTTGCCTTTTCCCGATCTCGAACCACAAACTCTGTAGCGATTTCGGCCATAGATCGTTTGCTACAGCTTCGTCTTTTCGATTTCCTTGTCTTCTGCCATGTTCGGGTATAATTGAAAAAAAAAAAAAGTCCTGCAGCAGACAAATTCACTCACGAACGCGAAAATGAATGAATGTTGTTTGACTGATAGAACGAAATGAAGATAGAGAAAATAGTGCACACTGAATATTTTTTTTACTCGTCGTTCACGACGGCAGTCAATTTTTTCGAGCTCTGCTTTCGACCATTTATCGTTTGAAGTTTTGTCATTCGACCTTTTGCCTTTCGACTTGTAGTCCTTTCAAAATTTAGTCCATGCGACCTTTTGTACCCCTTCTCTTCATTTGACCTTTTGTCCATTCAACCTTTTGTTCTTTCGGTTTTCTATCGTTCGACGTTTTGCCATTCGAGCTTTTGTCTTTCATTCTTTTGTAATACAACCAATAGTAAATTTCCAAAATATCTACTTCCAGAATTCAATGATTCCTAAAATAGCCCAAAAATTGAAGCCCAAAATTGCAAACTAATATTTCGATAAAAAAAAAACATTTTTTTACAATTTTTATAAAAAAAGACATTTCTTCCATCATAAATGGTCTCCTTAAAAAAAATACAAAAAGAAATAGATGTACGGAAACTTTCCATGAAAAATGCATAAATTTTCCAAGGACAACTGATTTTTTTTATTCCGTATCGGGTATTTTCAGCACTGCGACCATTTTTTAGATCTATTGTGACAACTGAAAAATTCCCATTCAAATTTCATACACAAAATAATTAAAACTAAAAAAAATAGAACATACTTCAAAAAAAAAATTCCTAGCAAAACTAAAATTTCCCATAACAAAATCAAAAAACAAAAAAGAATAAGAAAATTCGCATTACAAAACAAAATTATTCCCATCTATATAATACTCTATATAAAAAATGAATTTCTGTCTGTCTGTCTGTCTGTCTGTCTGTCTGTCTGTCTGTCTGTCTGTCTGTCTGTCTGTCTGTCTGTCTGTCTGTCTGTCTGTCTGTCTGTCTGTCTGTCTGTCTGTCTGTCTGTCTGTCTGTCTGTCTGTCTGTCTGTCTGTCTGTCTGTCTGTCTGTCTGTCTGTCTGTCTGTCTGTCTGTCTGTCTGTCTGTCTGTCTGTCTGTCTGTCTGTCTGTCTGTCTGTCTGTCTGTCTGTCTGTCTGTCTGTCTGTCTGTCTGTCTGTCTGTCTGTCTGTCTGTCTGTCTGTCTGTCTGTCTGTCTGTCTGTCTGTCTGTCTGTCTGTCTGTCTGTCTGTCTGTCTGTCTGTCTGTCTGTCTGTCTGTCTGTCTGTCTGTCTGTCTGTCTGTCTGTCTGTCTGTCTGTCTGTCTGTCTGTCTGTCTGTCTGTCTGTCTGTCTGTCTGTCTGTCTGTCTGTCTGTCTGTCTGTCTGTCTGTCTGTCTGTCTGTCTGTCTGTCTGTCTGTCTGTCTGTCTGTCTGTCTGTCTGTCTGTCTGTCTGTCTGTCTGTCTGTCTGTCTGTCTGTCTGTCTGTCTGTCTGTCTGTCTGTCTGTCTGTCTGTCTGTCTGTCTGTCTGTCTGTCTGTCTGTCTGTCTGTCTGTCTGTCTGTCTGTCTGTCTGTCTGTCTGTCTGTCTGTCTGTCTGTCTGTCTGTCTGTCTGTCTGTCTGTCTGTCTGTCTGTCTGTCTGTCTGTCTGACTACACTTGGAAACTACTGAAGTGATGGGGGTTAAAATTTGTATGCAGCGATTTCTGAGGCCAGAAAAGATTCTTATGATGGTTTGAGACCCCCCCCCTCTCTGGAAGGGGGGGCTCCCATATAAATGAAACACAAATTTCTGAACAACTCGAGAACTAATCAACCAAATGGAACCAAATTTGGCATGTGGGAGTTTTTGGACGCGGGATTTTTATCCATGGTGATGTGATGTGATGTGATGTGATAAGAACCCACCATCAGTGCAAGGATTACCTATGTCTGCAGGACTATCCTCAGTATGTTGCCACGAGAGAATAGCCTACGTGGTGGCTTGTTGTAGCAGGGCCAGTCGATCTCAATGCCTTTGGATGACCTTTGGATGACTATGGCCAGAAGGCCACGTGTCTTCACATGACAAGGGACTGGCGACTCCACGAACCTTTGTCCAGTCAACAAATCCTTCGACCGCCTTAGGCTACCCCCTAATCCCAGTTATATTGTTGTTATTGGAACAGTGGAAATTTTGAGCATAAATGATGAGTTATAAAAAATCTTAAGATACAAAATGTACGAAATTTCACTGCTGTATTTAAAGTTTGATTCAATTAACAAATTTATTTTTGTTCAAGTAAACTTATGCTGTGATATTGGCAGATCGCAGCAAGCCGTGCTGCGAACTTGACGTGTTTTGTTTTTGCTGCGTCGTTTTCGCGAAAATAAAATCAAACAATAATTCGTAATTTAACTTGAACTAACCGAATTATGGAGAGTGTGAGCTGTTTAGTGGAATACCTGTAACTAGAAAATAAGAAGAATGATTAGTAATTTCCATTTAATTCCAACTACCTTTATTGCTTATCTTGACAGATACGCGTATTTCGTCTACAATGTGCAGACTTCTTCAGTGTCGTGTACTAATACTCGACTCGAGTAGTAGTACACGACACTGAAGAAGTCTGCACATTGTAGACGAAATACGCGTATCTGTCAAGATAAGCAATAAAGGTAGTTGGAATTAAATGGAAATTACTGATCATTCTTCTTATTTTCTAGTTGAACTAACCGTGAAATCATAAAATCTCCGCGTGTATTGTGTAAGCTGTAGTGAATACAATCGATTCCCTCTCTAAATGTGTGAGTGTCGGTAGTATTTCCCCGTTTTTTTGTTTGTTTTTGTGCTTCGCCCCCGCACCCGGAAGAAGAGTTACTTCAGCTTAGTTTTGGTTATTAGTGGTAATATTGTGACACTCGGGCATAAATTATTAGTTTAGAGTGTTTTTCCGCTTTGACGCGAGGGAATCGATGATTATTAGCAGTTTTGAAGCTCGATATAGAGTCGCCTCATAGAGTGGATTTGCATTATTGGCAAAGTGTGGAGTGAAAAAAAAGAAGACTCGTGCAATTATAGAACGGCCATTTGCTGGTCAGAAGCAGCACACGAAAACAACGCGCATAGGCGGATGAAAAGCTTGCACATAATTTTAGGTGCATTCACCACAGGGTGTACAGAGTTTTGTAATGCAGGTTGCATATCTAGCGGGCGGTTTAGCAACGTTACGTTTTGCGCATATTTAATCGCGAGTGCCTGAAATTAATTATGAATCAACGTCGAAAAGTTTTATTTTTACGAATGAACAAGATAGTGGGATTAAGGAGGCGGACATGGGTGAGAGCCATCTGATTATAAATATATAACAATAATCTTATTTTCAAATAATACTAAATACGTGCCTGGTTTGGAAATTTAAAATTTCCAAATCTGGAAGTGTGTTGCAGTGCCCTTATCCAAATGACATCGGTAATGTTTACATGCGGGGCTTAGTGTATGTGAAAGTAGCCTCGGAATGGGCGTGACTCTCCAGACATTTTAAAATGGGTTGCTGGATCTGCAGTAGAGCTATCACAATGGTCACTTGAATGATTGTTGTAAACAGATTTCTTCCATAATACCATTGCCGGCCGATGGGTGTTAGATTGGACACACACACACACACACACACACACACACACACACACACACACACACACACACACACACACACACACACACACACACAAGTTAATTTATGCTGAGATATTGCAAATTTCTACTGTTCCTAATTGAATAGTGGTAACATTTAAAAAACTTACCATAAATGCATACCAGTCTCATCATATATTCAAAGAATAAAACTTTCAAACGAATCTTTCCCTGCTTGTTATTCGTATAGGCCTCATATGCCTTTATAAGCTGATCCAAAATTAAACTGAAATACATATGCAAAAACTGAAATACATATGCTTGGCTCGTTCTTTACAAGGTCTTACTTACTTACATAAAAAATTAAGTTATCATATCAAATCATATCATATCATATCAAAAATGCTATTTATACAAATTTCAAACGAGGCATTGTATTTTAAGACACAATGCCACAATGACACAATTAAATAACTTGACCATGTCAAAAGCAGCTACAGTAAGACAATACGAAAATATAATATGCGTATACAAAATATATCTGACATCCACCGGATTGATACTCAAAAAAAAAATTGGATTATTGTATTAATGTCCTACTAGTGCTGGAAAATCTGAAAACAGAATTGATCATTCCAAATATCAGAGATAAAATTTCAATGAAAGATATTATATTATAACACATGTTGTCAAAAAAAGTTTCTCTTACTGTTCTAGTTATATTTCAAAGATAGCAATTGGAGTGATCGAAGAGCCTGGTTTGATGATTTCTGAAATAAATGGCTTCTAATGATAATACAACTAAACATGAATATAGTAGTTGATGTTTAGAAGCGCAATATTAAAGTAAATGTTATGCTAAAATGCAAATAAAAAAAAATTAAGCCTTTGAAGTTTGTCATGTTGCTCCACGCTCTTGAAATAAATGGTTTTGGAACGCAAAGATGATTCCAAAGCGTGCTGAAATTATTAATTGAAATGAGAATCAACTCACCATTTGAAGCCCGCGGGATTTTTATCCATGGTGGGTTGAAACCGCTCCCTCCTCTGGAAGGGACACAAGGTCGAATGACAAGTTGGAAGATAGAATGCCTTTTTTTTAAACACTTTTTAAAAAGTACTCTTACGAGCGTATAAGTAAAATGGTTGTAATTGGAGGGGAAAAAAAAGAATTGATTTAAATCTGTTTCTATCTATTACCGGGAGAGGCTTTTAAAATTCACCAAATACCATAATGACACATATGCTATCATCGTTATAACCACAAAGTGAAACAAAATATGCGAACATTGAACTTTAAACGCACCCAAACCTCCAAGCTTCTGTTAATTGAACAAATATCAAGCGTCCCTGCAGAAGCTAGGCATCACAACAGCTTTAGTTTTAAGTGATGGAAAATTCACAAACAATCCACAGACAATCAGACGAGCAACTGTGAAATCCAACATTGATTTCCTCGTCGGAACAAACCGGCTACATTCACTTGTCTAGCTCCTTCAAACAGTTGATCGCACAAAGCGATTCAAAATGTGTTCAACACGTTTCTACGCAAAACATGCATCGCTTATGCATCATTCATAGGAGCTCAAAAAACTCTCGGCCGTCGATAATTTATGTGTTCGGTTGCACCGTAAATTATCACTTTTGACCGAGGTTCATTTAATTGCAGGGATAGCTCGGAAAGCCAACGCACTGAAGAGAGAGGGCACACCACGCGATTATGCAATAAAGTATCGAAATTTTCACACTAGCCCGTTCTCCGATCTGGTTCGGGACGAGGAGACTCATTTATAATGCATCCTATGTTTTGTGTATGATGCATTATTAGAGACAGGAAACAGTTTGGTGTGATTTTAGACCGTGCGACAACGTGACGGTATCGGGTTAGGAATGACGACAGTCAATTATCCAAATTCTCGCACCAAAGCAATTAAGACTATAATTTCGGAAAATGCAATTACTTAAACAAACTCCACCCAACTATAAGGCAGATCGAGATAATAAACCGGGTCTTTAAAAATAACCTGTAGTACAACAACGTGTTATACACTGAAAAGTTTCAATCGGCCAATGAAATCACGACCGCGGGAACTCCAATGTACAGCACTCGACTCGGAGCAGTAATTAACGACATCAAATATTGGCACTGCGCGGTTTCCCATTTTAGTGTGTACAATCAAAATGATATTTAACTTCAATTACCATTACGTCTTTCTAGTGCACGTTCCTCGAGAGCACATTCTATTCACCGTTTGCGAAATGCTTACACACCACCGTCCATATCCATTACGAATCCCCACGAGAATGCACAACGAATTGCGAGGCTACATTGGCAAGAAAAAAAAAAGCACTTTAGATTGAATCCCAATTGCATCCACGGAAAGGATGATTTTTGCGCTTTCAGCAAACGATTTCCAATTCCCCGGCTCGCCCGCCCGCCCGCATGTGGCGTCTCGGAAACTCTATTGCTGCCCTCCATTAATGTGTAATTAAATCTTTAATTAAAATCCAATTGATTCCACAGATTGAGTTTCTTCGGGGTTTTCCCATCTCAAGCTACTAACCACTACTCACTTCGGCCAGGACGGCCAGGAGGCCCATCTTCGAATGCACACACTAGCAATCACCATAGCAGCGGCCGCCTCCTTCTTCCTGTGCTATCATCTTTGTGCGGTCCATCGTAATTTATACGCGCGGTCAAGAGCTACTTGGATCGAACTAGAGATGGATGGACGGATGGTCGAAGTGCGAGCTATTGTGCATGGAATTAAAATTACTTCTGCTCCGCCTGGTTCGCAGATCAATCATTCATAGATTGATGAGGAGAACGTGCACTCGAGACTGGAGTGTGAAGATTCCAATCTTCCCTAAATGGCCAATCTTACATCATATTGATGATATCTATGTTGGAAATTGGAAGATAAGCTCCAAAGCGAAGCTCGATGAACTTAGCCGACTTGTGTGTTTTTAGTAAATGAAGTAAATCTCAATTGAAAGTGCATCAGTTAAGGGATTTGACAAAATAACATAACAGTATAAACTCTTAAAAAATATTTATGATTGACTTATCTTTTGAATAAATAGTTGCGGGAGTGGCGAGATTGATAGGCACCATAGGCTTGTGGATCACCGACTTGGATTTATATGCCTTCAATCATGTAGATCGTTTTATTACAATGATTTTCTTAATCACTAGATTCGCCTAAAAGAGTTGTCAATCAATTTTCATGTTATTATAACTACAATATGTAAGAACAGTATACCCACTCCAGGAATTTTACACTAGTATTCGATATTTAGAGCGTGAACTGCAAATGTTTCAAGTGGTTAATTAACCAAAATGGCATCGGAACAGTATTTTGTATTGTTTATAATTGATAAAATGGCAGGTAGTTAAACATACACGGTAAATTTCATTTGTTTTTATTCGAGTATTTTTCGTCGGCCTATTTCCTCACGTGGTGACAATCACCGACGCCAGGAAGACGACTCCACAACCTGGACCCCTAAACATATTGAAACCATCAAGACATGAGCAGGGATCAACGGCTTTAATTCCTTTCTGAAGGAAAACGTGACCAGAGATGTTTTCGCTTCAGACAAATCCCACCGACCTCGACTTTGATTGAACCCAGACTCACTGGGGTGACAAGTAGCAATCATTCTTATCACTACACCAACGGCACCGGCTAATTTTAAAGGGTGTTCCGATCAAAATCTGGTCAAACGGTAGTGTGTGTGAGTCGATCAAAGTTTTTATTAATAAGTCAAATTCTTTTTCTTTTTCAAATACAGTTTATACAGAATACAGGAGAAATATTCAGCTAAGCTTCCTTTTTACCGAATGCGAATTGCCGGGTCTTTCGTTTAACACCTGCCATAAGATTTTGTACAGTCTCCTTGTCCACTTTACTCGCCGCAGAACGCCAGTTTGCCTTGAACTATTTTTCGCTCACAACAGCTTTTTGAGTCTTCTTAAGGTCCCGTTTGACAATGGCCCAATATTGTTCGATTGGGCGGAGCTCTGGCCTGTTGGGAGGGTTCTTGTCCTTGGGCACCACTTGAACGTTGTTGGTAGCATACCACTCCATGGCCTTTTTTCCATAATGGCAAGATGCCAAAACCGGCCAAAATAGAACGGAACAATTGTGTCGCTTCAGGAAAGGCAGTAGACGTTTTTGTAGGCACTCGCACAGATAAATTTCCTAGTTGACGATTCCGGTCGCAATGTAAACGTTGCTCTTCAAGTCACAGGTACAGATGGCCAGCCACCCCTGATATTTCTTCGCGAACTTTGACAGTTTAATGTGCTTGAAAATATCTGCCACCTTTCCCCGTCAGGTTGCCGTATAAAATGCCTGCCCAGGAAGCTGCTCAAAGTCTGCCTTGACGTAAGATTCATCGTCCTGTAACACGCAATCAAACTTCATCAGCATCGTCGTGTACAACTTTCGCGATCGTGCTTTGGCCGACGTGTTTTGTTTATCATCGCGATTTGGAGTCACCACTTTCTTGTAAGTCGACAGTCCAGTTCGTTTTTTAGCTCTATCCACGGTTGAAGGCGCCACTCCCAGCTTCTTTGCGACATCTCGGACGGAGAGGTTGGGGTTCCGCTCGAAACAGGTGATTTAATACGTTGATAACAGGTGATTTAGCCACATTCAACCATTTCGCCAACTTAACGTGAGAGTAGTTTGGATTTTGATGCGTTGCTTCTCTTCCTTCGGCGACATGTTGATAACTGAATCAAAATAGAGGCATGATGCTACACGCACACATCTTCAAATTGAGGGGTGCGCAAATTTGTTTAATGCACGATGAAAGGAAATGCGTCAAGTTTAAGTCGACCAAATTTTGATCGAAACACCCTTTGGTTATTTGAGTTCACATTAATATTAGTTTCATCCGACAAACATGTTAATTACTAGCGTAAATCGTTACGCGAATGATAGATAATAACAAAAGAATGAAAATATGCCAAAAATTTGTACTATATTATCACAACGAGTAGGTGCTCCTTTTTACTTGAAGATGAAATGCAGCAACCTTTTTCATCCACGGTACAACACACACTTAGAATTATATGCCGAGTCTCGGCTTTCTGAAACCGAGATCCGCACAGCCGACCTCTCGGTTTCGATCTCGGCTTTTTTATGTTAACCGATAATCTCGGTTTGGGTCAAACTGAAAACTCATATAGTTAACTGGGAATCTCGGCATGAGCAAACTGATATATCGGTTAAAATTCGAAACAAACAGAAATGAGGTTAACCGAGATTTCGGTTAAATTGTGTGTAAATATTCGAAATTTTGAATTAGATTTTCATCGAAATATTGAATATTTCATGCCTATAGGCAATACCCTGCAAAGATGGTGTTTGCGTCAAATCCGGCTGGTACAAGAAGACGTGGAGTACAGCGAGCTAGATGGGCGGATCAGGTAAACCAAGACTTGAAAAGCGTGGGGCGCAACCGAGGATGGAGAGAAGCAGCCATGAACCGGGTGAATCGGTGTAGAATTGTTGACGAGGTTTTATCAATGTAATTGATGTAGTGCCAATAAATGTATGTTTTTTCACCGTTCCACAAACAACATACGACTTACTCCACTTGCGAATGAAAACAATATGGCGCATGGCGGTTGACAGATAAAAAGCCGAGCCTCGGCTTACAACACTGCTAAACCGATATTTCGGCATGATAGGCAGCTGAGGTCGGTTGAAGTTTGGTTAACGTTTGTGCTCGGCTCCTAGTGTTGCCGAGAATCGGTTTAATAATGAAGTTACCCGATATTTCAGTTTCAAGTGATGCTGAGACTCGGCATCGTTCGATTTTTTGCCGAGTTATCAGTTAAATATGAAAATGCCGAGTGAATTCAGCTAAATGTTTAACCGAGCCCGTGAATAATTTTTAAGTGTGTAGCTTCTTTTTTATAATTAATTTTTCCCCTTTTTTGACCCTTCCTTTTTCCAACCGGCACTTATATTTTTTCTGAGTAGGTGCCAGTTTATGACTTTCCCGAGACTTTTTTTATAAAATAGACTTTTTTTATAAAATAGACTTTTATTTCCGACATATTCACTAACCGAGTTAACCCCGACGCACAATGGAAAGACCACGGCTGGCCGATTGCTTTTTTGTTTCGAAATCTTTACGTATATCTGTTTACATCTGACACCCAACAATATAAACAAACCAGTGCTGCCAGTGAATAATATTACGCAAGCATAAATTACTATTTAAAATTTACTGCGAAAATTCGTCACACACCCTGTATTCTATACGAGCCCTTTAAATGATGGTTTGGACTTGAAGAATGCTTTAAAGCCTCTATAAAACTTGCAATATAACTTGGGACGCAAAAACATGTAGTAATTTTTTTAGGATTGATGAATGACCTCACAATAATTTCGAATGTTTTTAGATATTTTGGAGAGTGCACAAAAGCTTGAAGTATACTTCTTTAGAGATTTTGTTAGTTTTGGAGAAAACAGGTGGATATAATCAAAGAGCTTTAACTGAGAATCAGTTTTTTAAATGTATTGACATAACATTAAACAACTAAAATGAAAAGACTTTGAAATCGTATTCAAGTGATTATAATTTGTTTTTATTTTATTTTCAAATCAAGAATTGATGAACCTTGATGAAATCAGGAAAAATCTCAGAGATAGGATATGTGTCCCTTGACTCAGCCTAATATGCAACGATTGATTACATTTTTTACTAAATCTCATAAAGTATTTTAGCTGTAAGCGATATTTAGCTAGCTATACACTTGCTTAGATACTTTATATAAGACATTTGGTAGTATGTATCACGAATAGCTACACAACTCATTTTATAAAGTAGGAAACATTCGAGGGATATGGATGTAATGTCGGTCTATGAGCACCAAATTGGGTCTATTCATGGATGCAACTTCGTCCCATTCGTTCATTTTTTTATTGAATGCAGTCTTCGTAAGATTCCATTTCTCGATTTTATGATTTAAGGCATTGCCAGCTGTATTTGATTTACCCAACATAAAATTTCACAAAACAAACTAAACTGAAACTGCTTTAAAACACTTAAAAGATTTTTACATATGATTTATTGGCCGTTCGATAATGAAAACATAATAATTCACTCTGTACTGGTTTAAATCCTTAAGTTTGAGTTAAAATGAGCTAATGGGAAAAAATGCAAATGAAACTCATTCATTTTCATTGAAAATTTTACCAATAACTACATTTTTACTAAGTTATCCATACAACAGGCCATAGTTGGGAACAAAGAAAAAAATATGTCCCCAAGATTGGGTCCACGGTTTTCTTGTTAAATCACTGTTATTGTATCTATGTAAACAGTTATTTAATAACGTCTGACTATTTTCTGTACTTCTAGGCTGCATTATCCGGTTTATCGGTTCAATTTAGCCAAATTTAGACCATTCGAAGATCATGGAGAAAATCTGTTCAGCTTAACCAGTGAGATCTTGATGTCATGATGGCCATGTTTCTAACAATGAGATCGATGACTGTCATATCTCCGGTTGCTGTTCTGGCGCTTCTATTGACTCTGCAACAGCCAATCCAAGACATGACATGCCAGTATATGGCCGGCTACATCATTTTGGATAAGGAGTGTATCGAAAATAAGCTATCCACAAACTTTCTTTCAAATTATGTTGAAAACCGATATTTTATTCATACAAAATTGATCCTTTATTGTACGAGGTTAAACTTGAACATAATGAAGACCGGATGAAATTTAAGTTATTCCTTCACGAATTTTCGAACTTTGGATCGAATGCTCTTCATCAAGTTCCGGACAGGTGTTGCATCGCATTTTTTGGACGCTTGAGCCCAAATTTTTTTGAACTCCTGCATGTTCCCAGCTGCCTTACCAGTCTTCTTGAAGACCCTCTTCACGATTGCCCAGTAACGTTCGATGGGTCGAAGCTGAGGGCAATTTGGTGGATTGATATTTTTCTCAACGAAATCTATACCCTTTTCCGCAAGCCAATTGATAGTGGTTTTGGCATAGTGAGCCGACGCTAAATCCGGCCAAAACAGTGGAGGTGTACTATGCTTCTTATATAAAGGCAACAATCTCTTCTGGAGACACTCAGATCGATAGATTTCCGCATTTATAGTTCCGGTAGTGTAAAAAATGGTTGACTTCAAACCACAGGAACATATTGCTTGCCATACCAGTACCTTTCGACCGAATTTCTCCACTTGAATCGACCTGTCCGCGTCGCTCACATCCTCCCCAACGACGGCAGTAAAGTATTGTGGACCTGGAAGGGTTTTTGAGTCCTCCTTTACATAGGTCTCATCGTCCATCCAAACGCATGCATCCGGACGCTGCAAAAGACGCGAATACAATTTCCGGGCCCTTGTTGCTGCTCGCTTCTTCTGTTCTGCACTTTGTTTCGAGATTTTCTGCTTCTTGTAGGTCTTCAGGTAGTCTCGCCTCTTGATACGCTGGATCATTCCGACACTCGTTCCTGCTTTTTAGGCCAAATCACGTTTTGACATTGATTTGTTCTTCATGATTAGAGATACCACTTTCTGCTCCAGTTTCGGGTTGGAAGAACCGGGTTTTCTGCCTCTTCCTGGTAGCTCATCCAAAGAATCGTGTTCCCCAAACTTATTAATGATGGTTTTAACACTCGCATGCTGAATTCCAAACCGCTTCGTCAATTTTCGCATAGTAATACCCTTCTCACTTAGCCATGTGTCCAGAACCTTAATTTTCACTTCCTTTTCAATACGCGACATTTTGAAAACGCAGAATTTGAACCGCACAAACAAGTAAACAAAAGAAAGCTGACAGTCAAACGCGCAGCATGCAGTGTTCAGAGCATAAAAAACCATCACAAATACATGCGTACAACGCAAATGTATGTGGATAGCTTATATTCGATACACTCCTTATTTTGGGACTAACAACCGATTACGGAGATTTTAAAAGGAATCTTCTTCTTTTTTGCATTACAAGCTAATTGATGATAACAACTAGCTAATTGGCTGCTCTCAACATGCTATTCAGAATAAACTTTCGATGCCTTTTCCTTTTCCGCATTAGTGGGATTGTGTGGAAATCAAACACGAAATTTCCCCTTGTTCACTTGTAAGCCAAAGCAAGCGTAAACAACGGAATCGCTTGCATTCTTACATACAACTGACTAGACGCAGACGATACCTGGCTAAAATTGTGGAGAAATATATCCCATGAGTTTGTGCCAAATCTAGCATTCCCTTTATGTGCATTAGATAACACAGAAAATTACATGTTTCTTTGAAACTGTGTACTCTAAGTTCCTTACGGAAAGTTTCTAGATAAGACCTGAAATCGAACCGCTAAGTGTTGCCTTGTAACTGCACCACAATTGACTGAGCTATCCTCGTGAGAGAAATAAACAGTAATTTTTTCAACATCTATGGCCGTCTTACTAGATGAAATGTGAATTTTAAGAAGCTTAGATAATTTTGAAGCCATTTCGGAGTGATTCTGGAGATATTGCAATGAAAATAAAATTGGCGATTTGATGGTATATATTCACCGGCGAACCGACGGCTGCTCGCTTTTGCCTTGACCTGGGCCCGCTCAAATTCCTATCAACTTCCTTTATTTCCCTTTTGACGCTCATAGCAGCACAGATTTCACGCTTGAATTGAAAATTAGAATTTTGATTCGTTTACGTTTACTTATATGGTTTGATCTCCATACATTTTGTAGACTCGCAAAGCTGCCCCAGCCTTCTTGGTTCGTGCACCTATGTCAAACTTGATTCCACCGTCTGTCGCTATCTGACTGCCAAGATATTGAAAACTTTCGACTTTCTCAACTGTTTGTCCCGCTACAGAAAAGTTGGAGGAGTTGTTCGTGTTGACATCCAACGATTTAGTTTTGTTGACATTTATGGTGAGACCCACCGCAGAGTAGCTTTCGGTGAGGTCGTTAACCTTACTTTGTATATCAGCGAAATCGAAGTCATTGATATGCTCCATGGTGATAGGCTGCCACCACGGTTTTGTACATGACGAATGCCTCACACCGGTGACTATCCGCATAGGGTCGGACAAGGCTCCGTTATGCAGGAATCTGCACGTGAAAGCATCGTACAGCGCCTCGATGAGGTTGGCGATTTTATCCGGGACTTCTTTGCGTCTCAGGGCACCTCACAAATTTTCGTGTTGAGACTGACGAAAGCTTTTCCGTAGTCAATGACTACCAAATAGAGGGACTCTTGGAATTCGTGGACCTGCTCCATGATGATGAAACCTGTCATGCAGGCCATACACATATTTGTTTCCACTGAAACTATCATACTTCCGGCGGAACGATTCAACGCGGCGGCCTGACGTTGGGAGTTGCTCAGTTCATTGCGATAACCTCATTGAAAAGGTCGCAAGAGAAATGTCTTCTTTTTGGAGCAGTCGATAGACTATTGGGTTGCACAGGATAACGTCGAGCTCAAGAATCTGAATCTGAAACCTAAAGCCAAATAATGGTTCGGGGTTTTTATACTTTCGATATTTACATACTTACCATATGCTACACAGCAAAAATAATAAATTTTAACAGACGTGTAAAATTTCCCCTCGTTTAATTGTAAGGCCAGTTTTGCCATTCAACAAACCCATTATCTTGGGGTCTGTATGGTGTCAAATGATTCAGATGTATTCCATGGATCTTGTTGTACATATCCAACTCGATATTTACAAAATGCTCGGCGTTTTTAAGGTAATTGTTCGAGGGTACCTAAGCGAGTAAATATTCTATCGAGTCTGCATATAGTTTCTTTGGCCGCAATTTTCGACATAACTTCCCTCTCCTTATAGCGACTGAAATAGTCGATCACCACCAGTAGATAGGATCCACAAGGCAATGGTCCGAGGAAATCCATCGTCATGTCGACTAGAGGTGGGTAATGCGCTCATGAACTGAGCTAAAGAACTAGTTCACCAACACGGCCAGCCATTTAAGCTCAATTTTGAGTCGTTTTCGACTCACTTTCGTCATTAGTGGAGTATATAAATAAAATTTTTTTTAAAAAAACATAACAAAAAAAAAAAACACACCAAAAAAATAGAAATTTATGTTTTTTAAATTTGTCAATCACAGATAAATATAAACAAAATTAAATGACTCCACTTTTACTCCAAAAAAAATAAAAAAAAACCCAAAACTGAGTTGAAATGCCTGGCCGTGAAGATGAACGAGTGACCTAACGCTCTTTTTAATTGAGCGGTAGCTCACCCGCTCACCTCACAAAGAAACTAATATGTGAGCGTGAACGGGAGCTATTTCTGTTTGCAATAAGGTCTGTATCCACATTAATCCGGACACCTTCAAATCATTGTAACGTTTGAAATATTGCACGTAGGAATGAAACATTTCACTGTGGTATAGCTGAGAGTTTATGATGAAAAAGACTATGATTGATGTTTACATTTCATGTTTAGTATTCAAGATGGCGACGAAAGAAAAACAAGTGCGCGAGCGAATTTTGAACGGGCGTACGGCAAATCCTGACTTGTCAATACGGGACCTTGCAAAAACATTGGATTGGCCTAAATCCACTGTTCACGATGTGCTCAAATCATTTTCGGAACGTTTGACGGTGGAGAAGAAACCGAGAAGTGACAAAAACATTGGACGCGCTGATCCTGTCAGGGACCGAAAGGTGAAAAGGATATTAACGAATAACACAAATCTCTCCATTCGAACGGTGGCTCGTAAAATAGGGATGTCGCCTGGTTTTGTCCAAAAATCAAAACAACGTTTGGGACAAGTCGTCTAAAGTAAAAACAGTTCCAAATCGCAATGACAAACAGAACTTGGCAGCAAAATCACGGGCTCGACGTTTGTACTGCGAATATTTGACGAAGTTTTCATGCGTTGTTATGCACGATGAAACTTATGTCCTGGAGGATTTCAAGCAGCTTCCAGGGCTGGCTTTTTATTCTGCTATGGCCAGAAATGCTACAGCTGAGCATTTCAGAACGAAGAAGGCATCGAAATTTCCCAAAAAATACCTTGTGTGGCAAGCAATTTCACGTGTGGCAAAAAGAGTAAATCTTTCGTCACTACAGGCACAATCAACAAGGAGATCTATCAGAAAGAGTGTCTGCAGAAGCGATTGCTACCCTTCATCAAAAGTCACAAAGAAAAACCTTTGTTCTGGCCCGATTTGGCATCATGCCACTATGCTAAAACTGTGATGGAGCAAATCAAGTGAACGTTGTACCAAAAACCTTAAACCCGACAAATTGCCCAGAGCTACGACCAATCGAGAGTTATTGGGCTCTGATGAAGCGGAAGCTTTCTGGAAAGAAGCAAGGATTCAAAGACATCAAACACTTCCAGCAAATCTGGACAAAGAGGGCTTCTACGATTTCTAAAGAGTCTGTACAAACCCTAATGGACGGAGTTAAGCGCAAAGTTCGAAAAGTTTATGCAAATACCGAATAACTATGTTTTGTCTTCACGAATTGTGAAAACACATCCCATGAATCTGAAATAAACAACTACGACGGAAATATAATGCGAAATTTATGTATTATTCATGTTTTGAGGTGTCCGGATTATTGCGGATACAGACCTTATGACAAGCGAGCGAGACCGCGAACGGCAGCACCTATCCAAAATAGCAGCTGTGTTGTATACACGGCGGGACAATTTAACTCAATTTTGAATCGTTTTTGACTTACTTTCATCAAAAGTGGAGTTAGTCATATATGAGTAAATGTGACTGGGATTGACAAGTCGACATATCTAAAACATCGATCTGATTTATGTCGGTGTCTTGGATATGTCTACTTGTCAATCCCAGTCACATTTACTCATATATGAGTGACTCCACTTTTGACGAAAGTGAGTCAAAAACGATTCAAAATTGAGTTAAATTGTCCCGCCGTTTTTTTTCCCTCCCCCCCCCACTTTTTTTTATTTTTCTTCTTATTTTTTTCCAATCTCTTTTAAAATAAAATAAGAAAAAAAATCCTCGTAAGCTAAAGCAGGATGTTCTGACGAGATAGAACTCCACGTTTTATATGTTAGAACTATTGCTATTGAATAAAGATGCTGTAAGTTCTACTTTGGCCTTATTGGATTCGACCCGCTTCTCGGCCTTTCCAATGAGGTTTCGATTGAAATTTCGTCTGAAAACTCTGTTTCCTTACCTAAAGCTCAGTACTTGCCCACATTATGAGGGAACGGATCTGCATTCAAACGATTCTCTTCCTCCAAATATCGAATAGTTGGTAGATGAACTGGAAGATGGTCTCATCAAGCGGTTCGGGGAAAGAGAATCGAATGAACTGATCGCTCAAGCCATTTTTCTCGATCCGCGGTTTAAGAAGCAAGGTTTTGGAGATGTGGAGATTTACAACGCTATGCACCAAGCTCTCGTGTACAAAATGCGGAAGAATATGGATACTTCGTATGAAAATCAGCAAGCTGAACCCCAATCGGCATCGGCATCAGAAAATTCCTGCAACGCCTTACCTTGTGAATGGATTTTTTTCCAAAGCAGAACAACTGGTTGGTGAGAAACGTAGTAGGCTAACCGCTAAACATATTTCGTAAATTGAAATTACTGTTTAAAAAAAAAAGAAATCCAATGTTTCAACGAAAAATACACATTTTTTTTAAAATCACAATACGCAGATACGAATTAGCTAAGTCCTACGAAAAGAGCAAATGAACGGTTCTGAAGAACTAGCTCACTTCAATGAGCGGAACTGGTCGGAGCCGCTGGCTATAGTGAGCCATTTTGCCCACCTCTAATGTCGACCCACGGAGCTGATGGTAGTGGTCGTCGGCTCATTGGTTTGAGTTTGCTAGGTAACCCTACCAATCGACAACCCTCGCATGATTTTACTCGATTTACCGCATCGCTGTCCATTCCTGGCCACCAGACTCTATCACGGAGACGCCGCCTAGTGATTGATTCACCTGGGTGTCCTTCGTGGGCAATCTCAAGCATCCTGGTCTGCAGTTTGTTCAGAACCACGAGCTTGTTTCCAAAGACCAGTAATTCCCCAACAAAACCCAATTCGTTCTTGAAAAGCATTGATGGTTTAACTTTCACGTAGTCCCAGACACCGGAACGCAAACATCGCTTAACGATCTCTAGAGTCATGTCAGTATTCGTCGCTTCTTCAAGTTCTTCAATGTCAATAGCCGCAGATTCCATTACTGCAAGTACTAAAAATTTGCTTTCTGCATCGAAACTCTCGGATGACGGGTTGTCGACCAGACGTGACAATGGATCGGCAATATTTGAAGAAACCCACCTTTCAACTCAAGCGCATAGTCGGGAAGTTGGCTAAAAAATGTTTTGCCAAAACTTCGTCACGCACCCTGTAATACTTCGGGTCATTAGAATTTGTACAGAATTCTTTGATACTTATTTAGAATAGGATAAATACAAACTATGACGCAACCCTTCAAAAAACTTTTAAACTTTTGTTCATCATGTTTTCATATTCCATTGCGAATATTTTTCATCATTCCGATACACCCGTTGCAAGTGGAATTATTCAAATCGGTGAAATAACCGCCGCTTGAGCGAACCCTATTCAGATTAACCACGTCTTTCCTATTATGAATTTCACATAGCGAAAGTATTCTGTCAATCATGCTATGAAAACAGTCTTGGAATTCCACTCGGTAACGATATCGGCTTTACGTGATCGATAAACGAGATACCGAGCAGCGCTTATGCATGCAAAGAACAGCACCAAAAGTTGAAAGGTTTCACCGGCCCCCATCGTCGGATCGCTTTCCATCCAGTATCTTCATCATGATCGACCGTCAAAGACTGAGTACGGTTTTCAACATAAGCAAATATTTGCCTTATTGCAGCTTAAGCAGATTACATCAGACACATACAAGCCATACAAGTCCACTGCTCTCCCGTTTCGAAAAGTGTCGCTACCTTTCTTCCCATATGCGCCGTCGACATCACATATATGGTTTGGCATTATTGCCGTGAAGGATTATTGAATGTTGTATTTTCTAGCAGCAGCTTGAAGAAACCCGACTCGGTTCCAACACATCGAAACCACATTTTTGCTACAGTTCGATTTCCAGCTCCAAAACCGATATCATATCGGAGATGTAACACATGCTGATGCTGCCTTTTTGGTGATGTCAGAAGAACTTTGATTATGCAAGCCCCCTTACTGGAAGCACCCCCCCCCCCCCCCCCTCCCCTCCCCTCCCCTTCTCCATCCGCCGACTTATTCAACTCCATGTTTTATACTGTACACATTCAGAATAAGCCACCAACCTGCTATGAAGGAGTTCCCACCAACTGTGAGAGAACGCCAGCTGGTGGAGCTGCTTTTACTGGTTTGTCAAACGAGATCAAATTCCTGACTGCTGATTTTGGCTTGTGCAAACACGCGTTAGGAACAGAGACATCTCCTGCTGCCATGTTCGACAAGCTGCTCGGAGGAATAACACATGAACGTGTGGTTGTAGAAACGAGCTGTACGGTTTCCGTTTGATTTGAACGGTTAAGTATAAAGGAGTTCCATTCTACAACAAGTTGTAATAATATCAATTGAGAATTTATCGCTTCCGGTGAACAGAAATTACTATCGCCTATCGATGTCAAGTGAGGCTTGCGTGAGAATGGGGAATCTCCATTGAATTGCTAATGTTATGAGTTGTAATTATGAATAAATTTGGCTCGATTATTAGCAACAGGGTAAATCAACCGAAAACAAGGGGCTTAGTGAGGGGTTTTCATTCTAAAGTTACTCCGTTCGTAAGGTACACAACTTCAGAAAACAAAAATAGGATTTAGAGGGTGTCCGCGGTATAATTGCATCATTTTCAAAAAGCTGTAACATTTTACCCATTGCGTAAATTTGAATGAAATTTTGGGTGAAACAGCCTCAGCGTGCATTGTTTACGCTGCGTTACTTTCATTGTGAATTTTTATTAGTTTCGAAAATGTAGTCGAAGGGGCAGAAAGTGCGTGAGAAAATCTTGTCCACCACCTCAGCAACCCACATCTTTCGCACCGAGCGGCTGGAAAGAAGTACGATTAACTGTCGGTCGGAAACAAGTGAGTTGAAGAAACGGTGTTTCATGTAGGGCTAAGGATCCATAGCGAGTGGTTATTGTCTTTAAACGTAAGCCCAACTATTCCGTTCGAGGTGTCGCGACAAAACAGCAGCATTGGCGCAGCCAGTAGGATACGAACAAAAAGCTTCGTTCTAAAAGCCTATAAATGGGCAAGACTACGTTCATTTAGGGATAAGAGAGCACCGAACCGTAATGTGGGACAGAATAGTACAGCGTACACGTGTGTCGAAATAATCCCACTGCTCTATCATGGACGATGAGACATACGTAAAAGCGGACTTGAAGTGAATACTGGGTGTAGTATATGCGATAATGGTGTATTCAATTTAAAAACAAATATTAACGTTAACTTATGTTAA
Source organism: Aedes koreicus (assembly GCA_024533555.2). Classification (NCBI taxonomy): domain Eukaryota; kingdom Metazoa; phylum Arthropoda; class Insecta; order Diptera; family Culicidae; genus Aedes; species Aedes koreicus. The sequence continues at coordinate 24,066 of JAHHFK020002676.1, read as the reverse complement.
AATCTTTAACATGTATTTGGCAGCACTGGAAGTCGACATAAACGAAAGACGCGCTAAAATGATTAACGATGAGTTTTGGAAAGCTCCGAAAACATAAATGTTTTTCGTGATATGAAAACCGAAGTTGGTTTCCGATATGACGAACGCGCCCGAAGAAAAATGACAGAGATGAAATATATGAAAAAATATGAAGCTTTGGGATAAAAGAGTGAGGAATAAAATCAAAGCGGGTTTTCACGCTCGTTCAAGAATGCGGGGTTCTTCATTCTGTTACGAAATTTAGAACGGACGGTCATGGAACTAGGAATGGAACTGCATAGACAGGAAATGGACTGGAACTCTCCTAGAAAGGGACTAGAAATTGATTGAAAATTGGATAGAAATTGACTCGAAATGTAATAGAAATAGACTAATATTATATGGAAATGGACCGAAAATAGACTAAAAATTGTCTGGAAGTAACTGGAAATGGACTGAAAATCGACTGGAAATAAAATGTTAATTGACTGAGAATAATCTAGGAATGGCAATACACTTAAAATGAACTGAAAATGTACTGGAAATGATCTGGAAATGACTGAAAATAACTGGAAATGAACTGAACATTCGCTGGAGATGGACAGGAAATGGACTAAAAATGAACTAGGAATGAAACAGGAAATGAACTGAAAATAAACTATAAATTGACTTAAAAAGGAACTGGAAATGGAAAGGAGATTGACTGGAAATAGACTGCAGATGGATTGGAAAAGAACTGGAAATGAACTGGAAATGAATTGAAAATTGACTGGATATACGAAATGAACTGGGAATCAACTGAAAATGGAAGAGAAATTAATTAGGAATAGAACTGGAAATGAACTGGAAATAGTCTGGACATTTACTGGAGATGGACAAGATATCGACTTGAAATGGAAAAGAAATGAATTCGGAATGGAAATTTAAATTGACTGAAAATTGTTTAGAAATAGACTGGAATTGGAACGGGAAATAAACTTTAAATGGAATAAAAACGGACTAAACTTAATTGAAAATGGATTGGAAAAGGACCGTTTATAGACTGATAATTGACTGGAAATGGACCGGAAATAGCCGGCGTCGGTGGTGTAGTGGTAAAAGTGACTGCTACTTGGCACCCCAGTGGGTCTGGGTTCAATCCCAGTCGAGGTCGGTGGTTTTTCTAAGGCGAAAAAATCTGGTCACGTCTTCCTTCGGAAGGGAAGTAAAGCCGTTGGTCCCGGCTCATATTCATGAGTTGTTAGGTAGGGTCCAGGTAGTCAAGTCGTCTTCTTGGCGTCGGTGATTGTCGCCATGTGAGGAAATAGGCCGACGTAAAACAAAGAGAAAAAAATGGACCGGAAATCGACTGAAAATAGACTAGAAATTGACTGGAAATGGTGCGGAAATTGACTGGAAATGGACCGGAAATTGACTGGAAATTGACTATAAGTGAATGGAAATGTGAAAAATATGGACTGAAAATTGAACTGGATATGGATCTGGAAATGGAACTGGATATCAAACTGGATATCAAACTGGAAATGAACTGGAAATGGAACTGGAAATTGACCTGGAAACGGAACTGGAAACTGACTGGAAATTGAATGAAAATCGATTGAAAGTGGACTGAAAATCGATTGGAAATCGTTTGAAAATGGACTAGACATGAACTAGAAATTGAACTGGGAATGAACTGAAAATTGACTGGAAAGGAACTGGAAATGGACTGGACTGCAAATGGAACTGGAAATAGGACTGGAAATAGACCTGGAAATGGAACTGGAAATGGAACAGGAAATGGAACTGGAAATTGAACTGGAAATGGATCTGAAAATGGGTCTGGTAATGGAACTGGAAATGGAACTGGAAATGGAACTGGAAATGGAACTGGACATGGAACTGGAAATGGAACTGGAAATAGAACTGGAAATGACATTGGAAATCGACTGTAAATCGACTGTAAATCGACTGGGAATAAACCAGAAATTGACTGAAAATAGACCGAAAATTGACTGGAAATTAACTAGAAGTGACTGGATATGTGAAAGATATGGACTGTAAATTGAACTGGATATGGATCTGGAAATAAAACTGGATATGAAACTGGATATCAAACTGGGAATGGAACTGGAAATAAACCTAGAAACGGAACTGGAAACTGACTGGAAATAGAATGAAAATCGATTGGAAGTGAACTGAAAATCGATTGAAAATCGTCTGAAAATGGACAAGAAATGAAACTGGGAATGAACTGAAAATTAACTGGAAAAGAACTGAAAATGGACTGGACTGCAAATGGAACTAGAAATGGAACTAGAAATGGGACTGGAAATGGAACTGGAAATGGAACTGGATATGGATCTGGAAATGGAACTGGATATAAAACTGGATATCAAACTGGAAATTATTCTGGAAACGGAACTGGAAATTGACTGAAAACCGATTGGAAGTGGACTGAAAATCGATTGAAAATCGTCTGAAAATGGACTAGACATGAAGTAGAAATGGAACTGGGAATGAGCTGAAAATTGACTAGAAAGGAACTAAAAATTGACAAGACTGCAAATGGAACTTGAAATGGAACTGGAAATGGAACTGGTAATGAACTGGAAATGGACTGGAAATGGAACTGGAAGTGGAACTGAAAGTGGAACTGAAAGTGAAACTGGAAGTAGAACTGGAAATGGATCTGGAAATGGGTCTGGTAATGGAACTGGAAATGGAACTGGAAATGGAACAGGAAATGGAACTGGAAATGGAACTGGAAATGACAGGATATGAAATAGAAATAAACTGAATATTGACTGGAAAGAGACTGGAAAGGGAACTTTAAACGGATTGAAGATTGACTGAAAATTGACTGGAAATGGAAATGGAAACAGACTGGAGATTGATTGAAAATGTATTGGACATGGACTGAAAATGGAATGTAAACACTCACATTTTATTTTCATGGACATGTCAAATCATTCCTACGCTGGTTCCTACTTTATTGGCCAAATTACAATAATGTGTCCTTCCTAATTAGAGATACCATATTCTGATCCAGTTTTGGGTTGGAAAATCCGGATTCCCTTCCGCTACCTTACAGTTCTTCCAAGAAAGTTTTCGCTCAACTTGCTTGTGATGAATGTTACACTCGTGTGATGAATGTCAAAACGATTCGCGAATTTTCGAATAGTAACATCCTTTTCACTTAGCCATGTGTCCAAAACATTAATTTTCACTTCATTTTCAATGCGTGACGTTTTGATAGTGTAGAATTTAAACCGTGCAAACCAGTAAACGAACGAGTGATGATAGTCAAACGCACAGCCTGCTGTAATTAGCACTTTAAAAGCATCATAATTACGTGCGTACAACGCAAATGTATGAGGATAGCTTATTTCTGATAAGACCCTTAGTAGGAAGCGTAAAGATATGTCAACAAGGAGTTGGGTCGTTTAAGAAGTCGTATAAAGGGCGAACAGAAAAGGCTTTTTTTCAAGCATTATTATACTGGCCTTAAGCTGATCATCCAGACTGTCCTGAAGTTCAAGGTCTACAGTAATAGTAGTATATTTTATTTACAAAATTATTTATTACATACTTATACTTTTATTTATGCAAATATGTGCATTAAATCAGCAAGCATTTGAAGACAACTCTAAAGATCATCCAAACTGTTCTGGAGCTCAGAAATAAGCATCGCCTTTCTTGTAGCTGTAGCTTTTTAAGTTTCATAAAGTTGCAATATGTATTCAAACCTGTTCTTTGAAACTTGTTTCATATTAATATACATAATAGGATAGTTTTAGGACATTCAAGGTCTCCAAACTGGTCAAGAACTCACAGCTTAAAGTCGACAGTTTGTAATATAGCATTTTATGATACAGAAAATCTCTTATGTATCCATGCTCCTTGCATATGTTCAATGTAAACCTTCGATATAACCTTGGGATTATATAGGTCTTTAAAATGGTCCTGGAGCTCATAATTTAGAATCAACAGCCATCACAGTAACTCTTTAAGAAATATTGCGTTACTTTTAAAAACAAACCATAAAAATTTACTTCTTTGGAAGCTAACCAAAAATTATAAGATATTTTGGAATATTCTAGTCCATCACTACTGTCCAAGAAATATTACTGTAGCTTTTCTGCTACACTAAGCTACTATATGCATTCCCAGTTAAGGCCAACAGAGACTGTGATATCACCCTGAGATACCCTAGGTTTGCTAAACTGACCTGGAATTTAGAACATATGATTAACTTAAAGTTTATATGACCGAGAATATTCCATCAGAATAACCTGTAGTGATTAAAAGAGCATTAAAAATGGCACCCCGATAATGGAGAGATTATTAGGAGTGGCGATTCACTGAATGTGAATCTTCTCCAAAATCTATCAACAACTTCTTTATCCAGCTTTGTTCCTGGCATCCCTCAATCAATGGCATGAACTCTGCTTCAGTAGATGACAACGAGACGTAGCATTGTTTTCTTGATGCCCAGCTAATCAAACCGCCTCCGAAACGTACTATGTATCCAGAATTTGATTTTCAAACACGATGATTACTACCTCCATCTGCATCCACAAACATTTCAAGTCCGGTTGACGTTGATTCTAGGTGCAATGTATGCTGACTAATGCTATAGAGATACTGCAGCACCCTTTTTGCTTCTTGCCAGTCACGCTGTGTAAGACAGGACGATTTCTGCGCTGGGATGGATACACTTGCTGACACATCTGAACGAGAATTCACTGCTTCATACAATAGATAGCTGACTCTTCAATTTTTCTTCTTCAAGTACATAGACGGATCAGCCTTGGGTGGCATGGCATGAACTGGATCGACTTGTATACGCCCTCAATTCGTTGGTTCCACACGCGGGCTGATTGTTTAAACCCATAAAGCCATTTCTTCAGACGACAGACGAGATTGGCTCCTCCTGTTTGGTACATATACGGTTTCTTCATGAATATAGTTTCATTCAGTACACCATGAAGATACGTGCTTCACAACCATTGCACGACGACTTGCTATGGTGACTAGCGTACGTAATGATACCTGCTTATCAACAGGAGCAAATTCTTCATCGCAATCCACTCCAAATCCTGGGTTTGTGGCGCTCAATAAGTCCATTCTCATCTCGTTTGTTTTTGAATAGCCATTTGCATCCAATGGCTTTCCTATTCGGTGGTAGTTCGACTAATTCCTATGTACCATTTTCTAACAAGTAACGGTAACGGTACTCATCGTCCATCGCTTCTTTTCATAGTTGAGATTTAGGACCATCTAGAGCTTCAGGTGCAGTTCGAGGATCCAGTCTGGCTATCAGTTCCCCAAGCAACACACAAGTTTTTTTAACGGTTGAAAATACTTTTATTTGACTAAATTTGGTTATAGAGAAGCCTTTTCAACATAAAAACATGAAGATATGTTACTGGGTCCTTGCTGTACCTGCTGTGGTTGGTCCTGGCTCCTGGTGGAATATCTTGTAAAATCATCAATTTCGCTTGGATGGCAAACCATTACTTGGGAAGAAATAATTACGTAACTTGTCTGGAAGATAGCGCTCCCTTCCACTTCGTCTCAACGCTTGTGATTCTGATAAGCCCGGAACTTGATGTTCAGAACCTGTCTGAACTGCTTCATCTTGATCCGCAAAGTTTTCATCGCTTTCACAGTCTTTGCCTGCTCGCTAAGAAACGTTACATCTCGAGACTTGATCAGCTTTCTTTATGTAAGCTCCCATAGACGATACGCTTTCGTGTCCTGATTGAATCCAATGAGTATGCACTGCATCCCACTTTTTGCGTTTTTGCTTCGGAATATGCGCCATTACCGGTGATTCAAAGTCCTTTGGTTGGCGATCGATTAATCAAATACACAGCTATTGCTGCCACTTCGGCCCATAACGCTTTCGGAAGATGTGCCTCAAACAGCATACATCTTGCTCTTTCAACGATGGTTAGATTACCTCGTTTTGCCAGTACATTCTGCTCTGGAGTATGATCCACTGAAGTTTGAAGCCGAATGCCCAAATGCCACAAGTGCTCTTAAAATTGATTGTTCACAAACTCCTTGCCGTTATCCGGGCGAAGAACTTTGAGCTGCTTACCTTTCTGCTTTTCAGTCATGCTTCGGAAACTTTCGAAAGCTTTCAAGACGTTTTGTTTTTAGATTTCTCTTCCAGCGAGTAAATGAAGATTCTGCGCGTTTTATCATACGCAAATGGCAAGTAGATTCGGCTGCCGCCCAGAGATTGAGCCTCCATCGGTCCACAAATATCTGAATGCCGCAGCTCAAGTATTTCACTCGCTCTTGATCCAGATTTCGAAAATGGCAAATGCGTCTGCTTGCCCATCGCACTTCACGTCTATTCTTGCCGTAGAGGTATTCAAGTCTTCCATAACATTTGCATTTAAAAAAAATGGATAAAAATTGCCGATTTTTCATGGGTTTACCTTCACCCACACTGACAAAATTACCAATGCAGCATCAATCATAGTAACCCATGAGTCAGCAGACAAAATTTGACAGCTCTATCAGTCGAACTCTAACCGTGATGGCAAAAACAGTGAAGCAACTCCGTTCAAAAGTGTGCACGTTCAAAAAAACGGCACCCCGTCGCGTCGAAAACGGACATCGTGCGGCACTTTGTGGACGCCGGATACGCCCGTTCCGGCATCTACAACATCTTGGCACTATTAGACAACAATCAGAGCATCGAAAGAAAGCCCGGTTCCGGACGGCCGACGACCCTGAGCGACAAGAAGCTCCAAATGATGCTGAAGTGGAAGACCGAGGGAAAAGTGGCTACGTCGCTGCGTGCGCTTGGCTGAGAGGTCGGTTCAACCGGCCAAACAGTGAAAAAGTACCTGGCGAACATGAACATACATGTCAGGAAGCGTCGGCCCCGTCTACTGGTTTCGGAGCTGCAGGCAATGACGCAGCGGCAGCGGTTGAAAAAGATGATCGACTCGATTTTCCCGGCGAATCGCGACGTGGCGGTGGTGATGGACGACGAGACCTATTTCACCCTGGATGGCAACGACTGGCAGGAAACTTCGTATTTTACTTCCTCCACGAAGGAAGTGAGCTCCGAGGTGAAGTTCATTTCACACACCAAATTCCCCAAGAAGGTGCTGCTGTGGCTGACAATCAGCGAGAAGGGGATGTCAAAGTCGCTCTTCCTTCGCTCAGGACTAGCCGTGAACGGGAAAATTTATAGTACGAAATGCCTGCCGGAAGTTGCGTCGTTCATCAAGAAATACCATAAGGGCGAAGACGCGGTGTTCTGGCCGGATCTGGCGTCGGCCCACTACTCGAAGCGATCGTTGAATATCGATGTGGTTTCCAAGTCGGCGAACCCGCCCAACATCCCCCAGCTGCGTCCCATCAAGAATTTCTGGGCCAACCTGAAGCGTAAGATCTACTCCAACAATTTTGTCGCAAAAACTGAGGAGGAATTGATAAATAAAACGAAGAAAGAACTCAAAAACATGCCTTCACGCATGTTTTCGTCCGCCATGGCGAATGTTCCGGTTAACTGCCGGAAGGCCGCTCGCAAGGGCGTAGATTTTTTTTGCAAGTAAGATAAAATAATTACCTTCCATGGGAAACTTATCAAAAGCAATTATCTGTTTTTGCTTTTATTCATCACCATCCGAAAAAAGTCCATTTTTTTAATGCAAATGTTATCAAATGCCAATCGATTCTTCAAACGATGTAGGCTATTAATGTTAAGATGTCCCATCCATCTATGCCACAGTCCCAGGCTCTCCGATGAAGGGCACTTCAATGCTTTACGTGACACAAATTGGCTCAGCTTGAATAGGTCTGTATCTCTGGTTGAGAAGTTGATGACTTCTAGACCATCCACGTTGAACGTAACCGTAAGTCCTCGCTTCACTATCTGATTCACGGAAATCTAATTAACTGAAAGCTCCAGTATTACCTGTACATCATGCATTTTAACCGGCGAATCATCAGAGCTGCATTCAGGGTAAACCTCGACAGTTCCTTTTGCAACGGTGGACAGGGCACCTTTATTCACAGCAACGACTTTTCTACCACACTTACGTTAAGTCTCCAACAGATTCTTCTTTTTCTTGAAGAGGCCGGATGCGCCAAAGTCGAAATACCAATTATGGTCATCTTCAGCAATCGTTGACAATACATACACAATACACAATGCGTTTCCATTTTCATTCTTCGAAAACTTCGTAGAACAATTCTTCGCTATATGCTCAAACTTCTAACAGTTTCTGCACTTCGGGCCGTTAGTTTTTTTTTGCACATTCACGTCTTGCCCCTGTTCAGCGAATGCAGTACCAGTTGATGTCTTCTTCATCGATTCGGTTTTCTTCATAGGGCAATATTCTTCGAGAAATCCAGCAAGAGCAACGTTCCGATCCATTCATCTCCAATATCGAACCAAATACCACGCAACTGATGGGATGTTACAGTGATACTGTTCAGTGAACAGTGTTCACGTAAAACTCCATAGACGCACAATTCTCCAGGGACATTGGAATAAGCTTCCTCAGCAGACCAACTTTCCTTGTCAAACCGGAGTCCTCGAATGCTGCTTCTAGACGTGACCACGTCTCCCTGGCTGTCGTAACGTCCTTGACGTGAACAAAGGTCACATGGTCCAATAGTAAAATAATCTTGTCCTTCGATGCGTCCATTTCCACAAATGTTCCGTCGTGTTTTTTCTCATGCTTCACAGCTTGCCATAAGTCTTCCAATTCCAAAAACGTCTGCTCAACAAACCTCCAAGTAGACCAGTTGTCCCGTCCTTGAAGTAGCTGTATTGCCGGCAAACTTGTTGTGGCTTCGACTTGTACAAGCACCAGTTGCATCACCATTTTGCTTACTAATCTTCTCTTCAGAATGCTTCGATAATTATTTTCAAGTTTTCGAATTTCCTAGGCTGGGCCCACAACAGATTGGTTAGAGCCGTAAAAAAGAACAACTTGCTCATACAGTGGTTGAAACATGATGATGGCGATACTCGCCTTGCCGTGTTCGAAGGTCTTTCTACACTAGGTTCAACTAGCCCCGAAACGGTGTCACTCGCGGAAAATATCCCAACGACCCACAAAAATGATCAAAGTCCCTTTTTACGGGACTTTGCCGATTTCCCAATCGAGATCACACGCGCACAAGTTTGGGAATGCCAACGTAAAATCCACTTATCATCAAATGACCACAAGAAAACAATAAACGGAGTATGTGTTGAAGATTCGATGTGTATTTCGATACTGACTATTTACAAAATTTTGAACTGTTCTTTATCTGCCTATTCTAGAGCAACCTCGGCTACCATCGTAATCGGGATGAAATTCTCTCTCGCTCTCTACTCTCAGACAAAGACAATTCGTGTCATGTCGAACTGTTAACGTTAGACTAATTCAGGTTTCTTAAACTTAATATGGATATCTTTAACACATGAACAACGTTTTATTTTGTAGAATCTTTATGACATTACTTTAACATGACTACTGCGATCTGTAATTTGTTAGACAGACTACTATGATACGTTACTTCTCAATCTTGACGCACCAGTCTTCAACAGGTAAACACCCCGATCTTTACTTTATCTGCATTGGCAAGCTATAATACCACATGTGAGTAATTATGGCAAACGTATGGGTTATAAATATGACAATCAGGGCACTTCCCAGTCGTTAAATGTTTGGGTCTGCTAGGCTGATGTTGATGGAGAAAATGTTAAAATAAACGTCTAGCAGATGGAAAACCATTCCATTGTAGATAAACTCATGTCGCAAACGATTCATAAGACGCTGATGTTGGTTATAGTTACTATAACGACTCCTTTTCTGAAGGTTCGCGACTTTCTTGGAAGGAGCAAACCTTTCAACCGTCTCTTCAAAAAGCACTCTGCAGCATGGTAGGCAACGCTTGGAGCAGTTTTCTTTTTTTTTAATTGACCTATTTGTAACAGCTTGATGACAGACGCCGCCGATGACGACCGAAAAACGGAAAAAGAGCTTTTCCATCCGGTCGGTTTTGGGTCATCACGAAATAGGCCAACTCAGATCTTGAGGGAATATAAAACAGTGCCGAAGGAAGCTAGCGACAGGCCCATCCAAACCGTCGTTGGCCGTATGGTTTTCGAAGAAAAAAATAACGAGCCAGCAACTGACGAAAAGGAGAAAAGGTCACAAATCCCTTCACAATCGATCTGAGTGGAAAGGGGGACCCTATCCGGTATTCTAGCGACGGATTGGAATTTCCATTATATACAAACTGAGGGACGTAAAGAGCAAGAAAAAAAATCCGGTGATTTAAGGGATGATTGAGTTCGAAACATTTGTCACTGTGCGATCGAAAGTGGGAGCGAAAGGAGGAACGGGGGCGGGACGGAATTTCTCAATACGACATTCCTTTGGCAATGCGGAGCAACGACCGACGAGAGCTTCCAGGAATGGAGTGCTAATGCTTCTTGGCAAACGTTGATTGAAACCAATCAGTGCTAACTTGATTCGTCTCCTGGGTACAGTTTTCCTATTAAGCTGACCATAGTGGGAAAGTGTTTAGTTTTTTTTTTCTCGGACGGTTCATTGCTTTCTTTGCAGATTTGCAATTTAAAGCACTGCCAAGTTCTTATTCATGTGCCATTAGAAATCCCTCAGAAAGGGTTGAATTTCAATATGCATAGTACATTTCACGGACCACAGCTGCCAGGTTACTTACTACTTTTTGTATGTAATATAATCCTTACCCAACTTTGTTGTATAATTTCGTTATTAAATACTGATATTCGCTCGCCAGTAATTGTAATCATGCGAATGATATCACATTTGAATGAATATTTTGATTTTCAAACAAGTGCCATCCCGTGCCTCCGTCGTTGTTCGCGCAACCAACTGTGAGATACGGCAGGCATTCATTCAGGCCAACGTTTCTGTTAGCTTTTCCGCTTCCCAGTATAATTTCCGTTTCAATCTGGAAACAATTCATTGCACCCATTTTTATTGCCACGAGTTTGCCGCCAGTCTTCGCCATTCTAGGTTGCCATGTTTTCTTTTTTGTCTCTCTAGAGCGGATGCCAAAGTCCGGTTCTGAGCGGGAAGAAGCGCAACGAACCTCCGAAAATTGCATGATGAAATTCTTTTGTGTAATCTCCGCGCTCCAGCATGCTCCCATCATCCAAGAGACTCGTTTCGGAAGACAGTTTTTTGCCAAAGGCACGGATCCAGGCTATTGTTTCCCTCGATTTTTTTATTTTTCGGAGCTTGGCCGAATGCGTTTCATCTTATCGGTGCCGAACGGATCTTGGCCATAGAACATCGCCTCGGTTGCAAGGCGGGTTGTTTTTTCTCGCCATCAATAGATCCGGAGCGTGCCGCGGCGGGAAAACAACTTCCAACGTCCACCGCGGCGTCCCAACCTACGACCAACGCCTTTGATGGTGCACCGGGAAAGTCAAATGAAAAGCATTTGCGTTATTTGTGTTCGTTGGAAGAACGACGACGACGAACACGAAGCGAATGCAAAAGACAACAAACGGAACTGGAACGACGGTGCAACCGGAAGAAGGAGAGAAAAGTGGACTGAGGAGGGATGGATAGAATGGCGCTTCTCGCTAAATTAAAGTCATAAATTTTCGGTCAGTTGCTTCTCGTCTCGTTCCGTCCAATGTATGTCTTTGACTGTAACGGGTACGCTTAAGACGGAGTCTGGGACAGAGGATTGAATCTAGTATTCTAGCAAGCATTGCTTGGACTCGACCGGATTTGCTGGACTTGATGAAATTATTGGATAGACCGATGAGCAGAGATGCTGGCGTTTATTTTAAATATGAAGTTTTAATCTCCTATACAAAATGGAGGTGCATTGGTTGCATTAGAGTTCTATATTTATTTACCCAATTAACAAATCTAGAGTTGTTTAGTCTACTTATTTGAATTCCCTATGGTATCATATCGGCTGAAAAGTTCGACTTTCCAATCTCGTGTGCTAAATCCTCCTGGCAGTTTGTCGGTGGAGCAACTATGGATCGCTATCACCACGGTTAAACGCAACTCTTTACCTATGCGTGGTGTAAATTCCTCCGGACCGAGGAAGCGACGAAAGTTTGATCGACAAGCAGCGTGACTCGCTCAATTGTGTAGTCTCGCAATTAGGACCACGAGACAACATCATAATCCTAGGCGCATTCTAGATCAGTCCGCATCGAGCTCTCATGCCGTGCGGTTCTATTTTCTTTTGCTGAAGGAAATATTCTTGCTATCTAAAGCTATAACTAAATCAAACAGCAGTGCTTAACATTACCTGCACATTTTTTATTTTTTTTACCATTATTTCTTTTCGATCCTTGTCTGGACCCTACGCGAGGTAATCCGACTAGGATATCGATTTGGAAAATTCCTCTTTGACCCTTCGGATTCTTGTAGAATCTGCTTGGAAGTTGATTAGGAGAAAACGTATAAATTCTAATCATTTTGGAGAATATGGCGCCTAAACGCAAAAGAAAGGGACAATCTCTGGATTCCCCTTCTAACAATATTGATTTCAGCAATCAATTCGATATTCTTACCGATGATGAGAATGATCCATCAGTCAGACAAAGTTCATCGAAGCATTCCCGAATTAATGCAGGGAAAGAAAAGGTTCCACCCATTGTGGTAACAACCTCCGATTTTCATGGGCTCCGTAAGGAACTCACGAATTTCATTAAAGATTCCAAATTTTCCTTTCAAATTGGTCGTTGGGGTGAATGCCGTGTATTGGCTGAAACCTTGATCGGATTCAAACTTCTCGTGGAGTATCTTGCTCAAAGAGGCATCAAATTCTTCACACATGACACCAAAACAGAACGTCTGTTCAAAGTTGTCCTAAAAGGTCTAGCCAGTGGTGAATCCTTGGATGAGATCAAACAAGAAATTATTAAATTGCTTGGAGTTACACCAGTTCAAGTAATAAAAATGAAAAAGAAATCCCAACCTGGCGATTCTCGCAATGGGATTTCTAACAATTTTTATTTAGTTCATTTTAAATCAAATGAACTGAATAACCTTAAGGCATTGAAAAAAAGCCAGCCTTATGCTCCATGTCAGAGTGAAGTGGGAACACTTCAGGAAGACTGGAGGAAATTTTCAACATCTCACCCAGTGCCGTAAATGCCAGGGCTGGGGTCACGGGACAAAAAATTGTCACATGGATGCCAAATGCATGCATTGTGGCGATTCCCCTCACGCCAAGGACAACTGTCCTGTGAAGGATCCCAAAAATTTTAAATGTGCGAATTGTGGTGGAAACCACAAATCCAATTTTTGGGAATGCAAGACTCGCAAAGCGATCTTGCATTCACGTGCTAAGCATCAGGTAGGGACCGCTTCTCGTTCCCGACCAGGCACTCATTCTTCGGCTGTTCCCAACGGTCATCGAGGAGCAAATCCTACATTTGTACCGGTAGGTACGAACAATGCCCAACCGTCAAATTTTCCACTGCTATCTGCTGTTAACAATGGTCAGCGAAGTACAAATGTACCCGTAAGTACAAACAGAGCACAAGCTTTCAATGCTCAATTCTTACCTGCTGGTAACAATGTACAGCTAGGTAATGGAGTTTCCTACGCTGCCGTTACAGCCGCTAGAAACCAAAATTCTAACAGAAATGTTGAAGATTTTGACTTGGGTAGCATAACCGCTCCAAAAATGGATTTTTTTACAGCAATCATTATTCGATATGATTAATGGAATGTTAAATACAAACTCCATGTTTGATGCAATTCAAACTGGTATACAATTTGCAAACAATATGTTCATGACCCTGAAATTCAGCAATGGGTATTAAGACACTGAATATTTTAAATTGGAATGCTCGATCTCTTAAAAATAATGAAGACGAGCTGTTTAACTTTTTACGAGTTCATAACGTGCATATTGCCGTTGTCACTGAAACTTTTCTTAAATCAGGTGATAAAATAAAAAGGGATCCTAATTATTTTGTACACCGCAATGATCCTCTGATAGATCTCTTTGTTGATTGTGCGTGTAGTGACGAAAGATTTACTCTTTTTGCCACAAGTGCAAATTGCTTGCCACACAAGGTATTTTTTTGGAAATTTCGATGCCTTCTTCGTTTTGAAATGCTCAGCTGTAGCATTTTTGGCCATAGCAGAATAAAAAGCCAGCCCTGGAAGCTGGTTTAAATCCTCCAGGACACAAGTTTCATCGTCCATAACAACGCATGAAAACTTCGTCAAATATTCACAGTACAAACGTCGAGCCCGTGATTTTGCTGCCAAGCTCTGTTTGTCGTTGTGATTTGGAACTGTTTCTACTTTACACGACTTAAGTCCCAAACGTTGTTTTGATTTTTGGACAAAACCAGGCTATTTTACGAGCCACCGTTCGAATGGAGAGATTTGGGTTTTTCGTTAATATCCTTTTCACCTTTCGGTCCATGACAGGATCAGCGCGTCCAATGTTTTTGTCACTTCTTGGTTTCCTCTCCACACATGAAATGTAAACATCAATCAAACATGAAATGTAAACATCAATCAAAGTCTTTTTCATCATAGACTCTCAGCTATACCACAGTGAAATGTTTCATTCCTACGTGCAATATTTCAAAAGTTACAATGATTTGAAGGTGTCCGGATTAATGTGGATACAGACCTTACTAGTCCTATTGAGAATCAGGTTGCTCGTGATTATCTGAATATTTCGTCCCGGGAAAATATTTTTGATGAATCCTGGGGTACTGATTTGGATGAAGTAAAAACTATAACTAAAAAGTTAAAAAATATGAAGGTCCAGGTGATGATGGATTTTTTTATATACGCATCAAAAAACTCCCAGTGTGTACCTTGTTTTTCATGGTAAAATTATTTAATAAATGTTTTCATTTGGCATACTTTCCTGAAAAATTGAAAAATGCCAAAGTTGTTCCAATTTTGAAGCCCGAGAAAGATCCAGCTGAAGCTTCTAGCTACAGACCAATAAGTTCACTTCCTTCAACCAGTAAACTTTTTGAAAAGCTAATATTGAATAGAATGATGCTTCACATCAATACAAACTCAATTTTTGCAGATGAGCAATTTGGATTTCGCCATGGCCATTCAACTACTCATCAACTTTTGAGAGTTACTAATTTAATTCGTTCAAACAAATCTGAAGGCTGCTCAACTGGAGTTGCTCTTCTAGTTTTTCAGTTTTTGCAATAGCATTGTGATAGCGATTGCAATAGAGATACAGAGTGAGATTAAGATTGATATTGAGATTGAGATTGAGATTGAGATTGAGATTTAGATTTAGATTGAGATTGAGATTGAGATTGTTTTGAAATTATTTCATACTTTTCCTAAACCAGAAGCGACCATCATAAAATTTGGAAAATATCATCAGACATCGATAAACAGCGGTAGTGAGTAGCGATAGTGAGTAGCGATAACATTAGCGATAGCGAGTAACCAGTAGTGAGTAGCGATAGCGATAGCGATATCGATAGTGATAGCGATATCGTTAGTGATAGTGATAGCGATAGCGAGATTGAGATTGAGATTGAGATTGCGATTGAGATTGAGATTGAGATTGAGATTGCGATTGCGATTGAGATTGAGATTGAGATTGAGATGGGGATTTAGATTGAGATATAATTATACACACTTAGAAATTATGAATATTACACAAGACGTTAGTCATGTTTGTAAGAAGTCGGAAAAAGTAAAGGAAGATTTCGTGTAAAATTATGTCTCCTGAGACTAACACATATGCAATTCGACGAAAGATGTGATTGAATGAATTTATTTTCGCATCTGTTTCAACTCATTCTTATGTGCTAAAGGACGCTTGCATGTCTCGGTCTCAAGGGATAAACATTTACATGACATTGTGGTAGCGTGTAGATAAAGATTGACATTTAGATTGAGATTGAGATTATTTTGAAACAAATTATTTCACACTTTTCCGACACCAGAAGCCACCATCACGGATTCGAAAATATCATCAGACATCGATCAACCGCCTTTAAACTCCATTTCCAATTCAAAAATGTTCTCATTGCAGGGTTTTTGACATCATTTTCACATTTCATGACGCAAAAGCTACTATCTTGGATTCTTAAATGGCTTCAGACATCAAATGCTATCCTTCATACGCCGTTCCCGATTCACACAGATGCATATTGCATGGTATTTGACAGTTTTTCCTATTATCAAAATAGTATTTCCTAATATTAGTATTACGAGTAGCGATAACGAGTAGCCATAACGAGTAGCGATTGCGAGTAGCGATAGCAAGTAGCGATAGCAAGTAGCGATAGCGAGTAGCAATAGTGAGTAGCGATAGCGAGTAGCGATAGCGAAGTAGCGATAGCGAGTAGCGATAGCGAGTAGCGATAGCGAGTAGCGATAGCGAGTAGCGATAGCGAGTAGCGATAGCGAATAGCGATAGTGAGTAGCGATAGCGAATAGCGATAGCGAGTAGCGATAGTGAGTAGCGAAAACATTAGCGATAGCGAGTATCGAGTAGTGAGTAGCGATAGCGATAGCGATAGCGATAGCGATAGCGATAGCGATAGCGATAGCGATAGCGATAGCGATAGCGATAGCGATAGCGATAGCGATAGCGATAGCGATAGCGATAGCGATAGCGATAGCGATAGCGATAGCGATAGCGATAGCGATAGCGATAGCGATAGCGATAGCGATAGCGATAGCGATAGCGATAGCGATAGCGATAGCGATAGCGATAGCAATAGCGATAGCGATAGCGATAGTGATAGCGATATCGTTAGTGATAGTGATAGCGATAGCGAGATTGAGATTGAGATTGAGATTGCGATTGCGATTGAGATTGAGATTGAGATAGGGATTTAGATTGAGATATAATTATACACACTTAGAAATTATGAATATTACACGAGACGTTAGTCATGTTTGTAAGAAGTCGGAGAAAGTAAAGGAAGATTTCGTGTAAAATTATGTCTCCTGAGACTAACACATATGCAATTCGACGAAAGATGTGATTGAATGAATTTATTTTCGCATCTCTTTCAACTCATTCTTATGTGCTAAAGGACGCTTGCATGTCTCGGTCTCAAGGGATAAACATTTACATGATATTGTGGTAGCGTGTAGATAAAGATTGACATTTAGATGGAGATTGAGATTATTTTGAAACAAATTATTTCACACTTTTCCGAAACCAGAAGCCACCATCATGGATTCGGAAATATCATCAGACATCGATAAACAGCCTTTAAACTCCATTTCCAATTCAAAAATGTTCTCATTGCAGGGTTTTTGACATCATTTTCACATATCATGAAGCAAAAGCTACTATCTTGGATTCTTAAATGGCTTCAAACATCAAATGCTATCCTTCATACGCCGTTCCCGATTCACACAGATGCATATTGCATGGTATTTGACAGTTTTTCCTATTATCAAAATAGTATTTCCTAATATTAGTATTACGAGTAGCGATAACGAGTAGCCATAACGAGTAGCCATAACGAGTAGCGATTGCGAGTAGCGATAGCAAGTAGCGATAGCAAGTAGCGATAGCGAGTAGCAATAGTGAGTAGCGATAGCGAGTAGCGATAGCGAGTAGCGATAGCGAGTAGCGATAGCGAGTAGCGATAGCGAGTAGCGATAGCGAGAGCGATAGCGAGTAGCGATAGCGAGTAGCGATAGTGAGTAGCGATAGCGAGTAGCGATAGTGAGTAGCGATAGTAGCGATAGGAGTAGCGATAGTGAGTGAGCGATAGTGAGTAGCGATAGTGAGTAGCGATAGTGAGTAGCGATAGTGAGTAGCGATAACATTAGCGATAGCGAGTAGCGATAGCGATAGCGAAGCGATAGCGAGTAGCGAGTAGCGATAGCGAAAGCGATAGCGATAGCGATAGCGATAGCGATAGCGATAGCGATAGCGATAGCGATAGCGATAGTGATAGCGATAGCGATAGCGATAGTGATAGCGATATCGTTAGTGATAGTGATAGCGATAGCGATAGCGAGATTGAGATTGAGATTGAGATTGCGATTGCGATTGAGATTGAGATTGAGATTGAGATAGGGATTTAGATTGAGATATAATTATACACACTTAGAAATTATGAATATTACACGAGACGTTAGTCATGTTTGTAAGAAGTCGGAGAAGGTAAAGGAAGATTTCGTGTAAAATTATGTCTCCTGAGACTAACACATATGCAATTCGACGAAAGATGTGATTGAATGAATTTATTTTCGCATCTGTTTCAACTCATTCTTATGTGCTAAAGGACGCTTGCATGTCTCGGTCTCAAGGGATAAACATTTACATGACATTGTGGTAGCGTGTAGATAAAGATTGACATTTAGATTGAGATTGAGATTATTTTGAAACAAATTATTTCACACTTTTCCGACACCAGAAGCCACCATCACGGATTCGAAAATATCATCAGACATCGATCAACCGCCTTTAAACTCCATTTCCAATTCAAAAATGTTCTCATTGCAGGGTTTTTGACATCATTTTCACATTTCATGACGCAAAAGCTACTATCTTGGATTCTTAAATGGCTTCAGACATCAAATGCTATCCTTCATACGCCGTTCCCGATTCACACAGATGCATATTGCATGGTATTTGACAGTTTTTCCTATTATCAAAATAGTATTTCCTAATATTAGTATTACGAGTAGCGATAACGAGTAGCCATAACGAGTAGCCATAACGAGTAGCGATTGCGAGTAGCGATAGCAAGTAGCGATAGCAAGTAGCGATAGCGAGTAGCAAGCGAGGATAGCGAGT
This sequence comes from Aedes koreicus, assembly GCA_024533555.2. NCBI lineage: Eukaryota > Metazoa > Arthropoda > Insecta > Diptera > Culicidae > Aedes > Aedes koreicus. The sequence goes on along the minus strand of JAHHFK020002676.1, from coordinate 5,295 downwards.
AGCGATAGCGAGTAGCGATAGCGAGTAGCGATAGCGAGTAGCGATAGCGAGTAGCGATAGCGAGTAGCGATAGCGAGTAGCGATAGCGAGTAGCGATAGCGAGTAGCGATAGCGAGTAGCGATAGCGAGTAGCGATAGCGAGTAGCGATAGCGAGTAGCGATAGCGAGTAGCGATAGCGAGTAGCGATAGCGAGTAGCGATAGCGAGTAGCGATAGCGAGTAGCGATAGCGAGTAGCGATAGCGAGTAGCGATAGTGAGTAGCGATAGCGAGTAGCGATAGCGAGTAGCGATAGCGAGTAGCGATAGTGAGTAGCGAAAACATTAGCGATAGCGAGTATCGAGTAGTGAGTAGCGATAGCGATAGCGATAGCGATAGCGATAGCGATAGCGATAGCGATAGCGATAGCGATAGCGATAGCGATAGCGATAGCGATAGCGATAGCGATAGCGATAGCGATAGCGATAGCGATAGCGATAGCGATAGCGATAGCGATAGCGATAGCGATAGCGATAGCGATAGCGATAGCAATAGCGATAGCGATAGCGATAGTGATAGCGATATCGTTAGTGATAGTGATAGCGATAGCGAGATTGAGATTGAGATTGAGATTGCGATTGCGATTGAGATTGAGATTGAGATAGGGATTCAGATTGAGATATAATTATACACACTTAGAAATTATGAATATTACACGAGACGTTAGTCATGTTTGTAAGAAGTCGGAGAAAGTAAAGGAAGATTTCGTGTAAAATTATGTCTCCTGAGACTAACACATATGCAATTCGACGAAAGATGTGATTGAATGAATTTATTTTCGCATCTCTTTCAACTCATTCTTATGTGCTAAAGGACGCTTGCATGTCTCGGTCTCAAGGGATAAACATTTACATGATATTGTGGTAGCGTGTAGATAAAGATTGACATTTAGATGGAGATTGAGATTATTTTGAAACAAATTATTTCACACTTTTCCGAAACCAGAAGCCACCATCATGGATTCGAAAATATCATCAGACATCGATAAACAGCCTTTAAACTCCATTTCCAATTCAAAAATGTTCTCATTGCAGGGTTTTTGACATCATTTTCACATATCATGAAGCAAAAGCTACTATCTTGGATTCTTAAATGGCTTCAAACATCAAATGCTATCCTTCATACGCCGTTCCCGATTCACACAGATGCATATTGCATGGTATTTGACAGTTTTTCCTATTATCAAAATAGTATTTCCTAATATTAGTATTACGAGTAGCGATAACGAGTAGCCATAACGAGTAGCGATTGCGAGTAGCGATAGCAAGTAGCGATAGCAAGTAGCGATAGCGAGTAGCAATAGTGAGTAGTGCGATAGCGAGTAGCGATAGCGCCAGTAGCGATAGCGAGTAGCGATAGCGAGTAGCGATAGCGAGTAGCGATAGCGAGTAGCGATAGCGAGTAGCGATAGCGAGTAGCGATAGCGAGTAGCGATAGCGAGTAGCGATAGCGAGTAGCGGGTATAGTGAGTAGCGATAGCGAGTAGCGATAGCGAGTAGCGATAGCGAGTAGCGATAGCGATAGCAATAGCGATAGCAATAGCGATAGCGATAACGATAGCGATATCATTAGTGATAGTGATAGCGATAGCGATAGCGAGATTGAGATTGAGATTGAGATTGAGATTGTAACATGCTCGATATCGTCCAAGCGTTGGTTTGCTACTTCGAGACAACACCCCCAAAGAGAAAACCAAGGACTACCGTTCCGCACCTGATTTTAATAAACGATCGGCTTTTGCGCCACCTCTAAGAAGGGACCGATCATCACGATTGGTTTGCCCGGCACTAGAATTGCTTACTGCTAGTAGGCTCCGTTTTGTTCCTTGAAAAAGGTCAGAAAACGTGTCGGCTGTCCCCAAATTCACCCTCTCAAGACTCACAGATGCTTACACTCTAGCGGACAACAACTCCAACTCTACCCTAAACATATACGAGCAAACTTTCAACCCCAGCTTTTAGATCATCATCACGGGAAGCTGTTCACCGATCACGCTAGAGAGCGACACCATCGTACAAAGGGCTTTACCTTCAAACTAATGCCCAATAACTGCATCGATTCTAATTGGAATGGCGCGCGAACTAATTGCCATGCATTCAAAACAGTGGATGGGGAATCTAATAAGGATTGTATTCAAATAGTAATTAAACAATGTTCAAGTTTTACATGTGTCTATTTCTACATTTCTGTTCTTGATTTTTGGTTTTGTCCCTATCTACTGTACGTGTCTTTCTATCATCTTCGGTCCGGACCATTGTCTCGCAAACAAAACGTTTTATTTCGCAGGAATCATTTTTTGGACGACAATTGACGATCGTCAGCCTCATGTGCACATGGACAATAAGAAAGAGCTCTGGGCCACTTGAAAACCTGTTGTTTAGCTACGACGGATTGGCCTTGGTGAGCTTCGACGATCGGAAAGCTCGGTGATGCGGTGGTGAGGTGGTGGAGTGGTGAAGTGGTTATCCTCTGCTACTCACAACTGCGCGTGTTGCCGCTACCGGAGTGCTGGATGAAGCCACCTGGCGGGACGAAAATTACCCCGGGAGAATTCAGGTTGATTTGCTGATAGTGACGCGTGATGAGTGCGGTCACTACTGGCTGGTTTGATGGTTTTGCCAGTGAATTTGCCGACGGAGATCCCGAAGGATAAATGTGGCAGCGGTTTTCCAAAGCACACATACGCGAAGGCGAAAGCCGTCAACGGAGCGGCTGCAAGGTTCCTTCTCTTTTGAAAAAAATAATCTCAAAAGTCTTTCAGCACTAGTTTGCTCATAGGATCGAACAAGTTACCCCGAAAACAGGCAAAGCCACACTTCCTACACTATATCGAGTCCACAGGCAAATGGACGAGAAAGGCTCAAATCTTCGGGTAATAACGCCGGGATGTGGGCTCCCGGAAATGCGTCACCCAGATGGTAGGAATAAAATCTTCGAAGTCGATTTTTTCAGTGTCATGCATCTCGCTCACCCACGGAGTCGCATTAGATCCAACCTTCCAACTTTCTCACGATTCCCATGGAAACGAATGTAACCGATCCTCTTCCTTAACCCGAAATCATTGCGTGAGAGCATTTATCTTCCCAGCGTCGCGGATTATATTTCGTAACGTCGTGTCCTGTGATGTTGCCCTACTCAATGGCGCGAATACTTTTAAGATGTTTGTCCTCTATTTTACTTGAATACCGAGCTTGACGGATTGTGTATACATTATGCGTTATTTCAGGTTTGCGCTTTCGCGAATGCACGTTTAAATTTAATCAATTGAATGTTTCCGAATATATATTATAAAGAAAAAAAGTACCAGTAATTTTACTATCTACATATTGTCCGCGAACCTTTAATACAGTAAGTGTACTTGGCGTACCCGAAACAATTGCGATTGCGATTGAATTGAATTGAGATTGAGATAGGGATTTAGATTGAGATATAATTATACACATACGAAAATTATGAATATTCATGAAGCGTTAGTCATGTTTGTAAGAAGTCGGAGAAAGTAAAAGGAAGATTTCGTGTAGAAAAATGTACCATACGAGACTAACACATATATGCAACTCGTTGAAAGATGTGATTGACTGAATTTATTTTCCCATCTCTTTCAACTCATTCTCATGTGCTAAAGGACGCTTGTATGTCTCGGTCTCAGGGGATAGACATTTACATGACATTTTGGTAGTGTGTAGATAATGATTGACATTTAGATTGAGATTGTTTTGAAACAAATTATTTCACACTTTCAAGAAACCAGAAGCCACCATCATGGATTCGAAAATATCATCAGACATCGATCAACAGCCTTTAAACTCCATTTCCAATTCAAAAATGTTCTCATTTCTAGGAGTTTTGACATCATGTTCACATTTCATGAAGCAAAAGCTACCATCTTGGATTCTTAAATGACTTTGAACATCAAATGCTATCCTTCATACGCAATTCCCAAATTCAAACAGATCCATATTGCATGTTATTTGACAGTTTTACCTATTGTATTTGATAGTATTTCCTAGCGATGGTAGAAGCGATAGTGAGAAGCGATAGCAGTAGCGATAGCAAGTAGCGATAACAAGTGGCGATAGCGAGTAGCGATAACTGTAGTGGCGGTAGCAGTGGCGATAGTGAGTAGCGATGACAGTAGCGATAGCAAGTGGCGATAGCGGTGGCGGTGGCGAGTGGCGATAACGGTAGCGATAGCGAAGCGATAGCGGTAGCGATAGCGAGTAGCGGTAGCAGGTAGCGATAGCGAGTAGCGATAGCGGTAGCGATAGCGGTAGCGATAGCGAGTAGCGATAGCAGTAGCGATGTAGAAGTAGCGATAGCGAGTAGCGATAGCGAGTAGCGATAGCGAGTAGCGATAGCGAGTAGCGATGGCAGTAGCGATAGCGATGGCGATAGCGGAAACAGCGATAGCGAGTAGCGATAACAGTAGCGATAGCGAGTAGCGATAGCGAGTAGCGATAGCGAGTAGCGATAGCAGTAGCGATAGCAGTAGCGATAGCGAGTAGCGATAGCGGGTAGCGATGGCAGTAGCGATAGCAGTAGCGATAGCGAGTAGCGATAGCGATAGCGATAGCGATAGCGATAGCGATAGCGATAGCGATAGCGATAGCGATAGCACTAGCGATAGCGATAGCGATAGCGATAGCGATAGCGATAGAAGGTTGAGATTGAGATTGAGATTGAGATTGAGATTGAGATTGAGATTGAGATTACGGTGCGATTGAGATTGGTGTTGCGATTGCGATTGAGATAGGGATTTAGATTGAGACAAAATTATACACAATTAAAAATTACTCTGAATATGACACGAGACGTTAGTCATGTTTGTAAGAAGTCGGAGAAAATAAAGGAAGATTTCGTATAAAATTATATATACGGAGACTAACACCTGTAGAATTCGACGAAAAAGGTATGATTATTTTAGATTTATTTTCGTAACAAATGCAACTCATTCTACTTATATGTGCTAAAGGACACAAGAATGTCTCAGATGTCAGGGGATAGACATTTACATCTCATTGGTGGTGAAGTTATTGGAGATAAAGATTGACATTTGGAGTTAGGATCAGGATTGTTTCAAACCAAGGTATTTCCCCCTTTCTCGAAACCAGGAAATACCATCAGCGGTTTGAAAGAAATATCATCAGACATCCGATCAACAGCCTTTAAACTCCATTTCCAATTTTAAAATTTTCTGCATGCAGGGGTTTTGACATCATGTTCATTTTGCATCCCCTCAAAGCTACTATCTTGGATT